>CP092871.1:2388738-2446118 GCA_030710605.1 Cordylochernes scorpioides | reverse complement strand
TACCTTATAAACAAGATAGAGGATGAAAGAAAAGATGAAAATGGGAAATAAAAGCTCTTTTAAAAGATACTATATGGATATCAAGCTACGTGTATTTTCAGTAAAATACTTTGATATATATTCCAACTGTCCACAGCATATGTACAGTACATGTGGTCAGGACACGGGGGCGTTGTCCAGAAGTCGATGGTATTCCGGATTGTCCAGGGACCGGGCTTGGGGATCTGCACAGTATGCCGTTAGCAGGACTTACTGATGCAAACTTCTCTCCTTCAGCTATCAAAAGTTGGCCTTATCGCTACAAAAACATATTCTAGACATAGAATCTGAAGTACTGTTGCCACTGAACATAAGTTCAACACTTGCAATGCTTATAATCTAACTTTGAATTAAATAATGTTCTTTACACCACAACAATTAGTTCACAACTTTCTAATACAGTTAAACCTGTCTATAGCGCCCCCTCTAAATAGCGCCTTCCTCTCTATAGCGCCCAATTTTAAATATGTAGTACGATGCGATTTACATTAAAAGTGACCTATCTATAGCACCCCCTCTCTATAGCACCCTATTTTGGTGAGTCCCAAGAGGGAACGCTATAGACAGATTTAACTGTATTATAGTCTCTGGTTCAAATCATATAAATAGGTACCGCTCAGCAAGAGCAACCTAGTTCATGATAATTGAACAATGAATAATATGTGAAAGTTATTCACATATTAAACAAATTTTAACGCGGGATTCAATCCCGGTTCATGACTGTCGGGAAGCGAAGGGGTTACCCACTCGTCCACCGACTTTTGTACTGTATTATAGTGAAAACTATGCATAACGTTTTTTTTTTTTTTTAATTTAACAAAATTGTGTGCATAAATATATTTTATAATAGATATGAATCTCCTGGATATTAATTAAAATAATGCACCCCAGGTTTCTGGTGATGTGTTTCTTTTATTTCATTATTACATTCTCAACCTTTCGGGAATTTCCCACCTTCTACAGGAGAACTGAATGAACAAAAATGGAACGCCGTTAGATACAAACTAAATATAGGATGAGTATAATATACATAATTTACGTACATATATATATTTTGCTTATCCCTAGTACAGGCCATGATAATCATGGTAGGTAGAAGTAGGCGACTGCTTTTACTGTAAGTGCACCACATGTATACACATGTGAAAAGCAGTTCGACGTTGCACTTACAAATATGCCAGAGCACCGTACGTAAATAAATGAATTTAGATAGTATCTAACGGCGTTTCATTTTTGTTCATTCTGTACTCCTGTAGAAGGACTGAAATGCCCGAACGCTTGAAATAAATTAATAAAATGAAAAGAAACACATCTTCAGAAACCTGGTGCATTAACAAAATAATAAATACAAAAATATTTAATAGAAGCTAAACAAGATTTTGAGTAAAGAAGGTATTGTGCATCTAAGTGAAAAGAGGCTTTAAGGAAGTAAAATAGATAAGGCACAATTTGGATTATAGATTATAAACACAAGGTAATAAGACCAAATCCAAATAAATAAATAGTGTGTGACGTTTCGGTAACAGCGCTGTTACCATCTTCAGACAAAAGTACTGAATGTCATTCAGTTGTTACCGAAACGTCACACACTATTTATTTATTCGGATTTGGTCTTATTACCTTGTGTTTAGGAAGTAAAATAGTTCATGAAAAAAAGCAGCGAAAGGCGATACATTCAAACACTTTTCAAAGGATGTTAGAACGAATTCCTATATAGATAATGAAGCATCAACGTAGGGAGATGTAAGAATAAGTTGTTTGTTAGACAGAACTAGAGCATCCCGCCTTGCTAATATTGGGGTGAATGTGTGGCGGGTATTACTTGCTAGACAGCCTTAGACATACTGTTCTAGTGCAGTTAGACATTGTTAGGCAAAACATTCAAATCTGATGGTGCTAAAGTTTAAATTATTTTTTGCACTTTTATTTATATATACAGTAGAACCTCCATGAAAGGACACTCACACTAGAGGAAACCTCTCCGGTAAGAGGACACCTCTCCCTAAAGGACACTTTGGCTCTGAAATTAAGTGTCCTTTTACAGGGAGGTAGTTCTACTGTGTATATTAAACTGCTCATGTAATCGGTGAGGAAATGGCAATTTTGTTTTTTAATATTTATATAAAATCAGATAAGGCGAATATTTATAGAATCACATAATATAATTGATGCAAATAATTATATGTAAATAATATTTGTGAGGATTAGAATGACGAATCCTGTGTGGGACTTTGATTCCAGTAAAAGGCTTGTTGCTGCTGTTGTATATAGTCACAGTGTAGAAAATACTATACTATACCTACTACATATATCTCTGTATTCTTAGTTCTCTTCTCTTCAATTACTCTGTAAACTGGCGAATCCTATATAGGACGAGAGGCCCTCAATAAAGGTTTTTGTTGTTGTTTTGTATATTTATAGAATCTCTAAACCGAAGAATAAAAAGATAGGAAGAGCTTGTTCCTTCACTAGCGATATCTCCCAGCTGTCTCGCCAACCTCATCCAGCCCACCGCCACAAGAGCAATGAAACTATAAGAAGTTACAATTCTACTAAAATATGTTATGGTGAGTGAGCAGAATCTATAATGTTGTTTGTTAGGTTATATCAAATCATTTACAGCGAATTCTGTGATGTTAGGATTAAGGTGGGATAATGGGCGCCAGAACATTGGTTGTTAGACAATCCTTCTGGAGTTATAGGATGTTAAGCCGGGTCCAGAGAACATTGATTGTTAGACAACATTAGACAATCCTTCTGGAGTTATAGAATGTTAAGCCGGGTCCAGAGAACATTGGTTGTTAGACAGCATTAGACAATCCTTCTGGAGTTATAGAATGTTAAGCCGGGTCCAGAGAACATTGGTTGTTAGACAACATTAGACAATCCTTTTGGAGTTATAGAATGTTAAGCCAGGTCCAGAGAACTGGTTGTTAGACAACATTAGACAATCCTTCTGGAGTTATAGAATGTTAGGCCGGGTCCAGAGAACATTGGTTGTTAGACAACATTAGACAATCCTTCTGGAGTTATAGAATGTTAGGCCGGGTCCAGAGAACATTGGTTGCTAGACAACATTAGACAATCCTTCTGGAGTTATAGAATGTTAAGCCGGGTCCAGAGAACATTGGTTGTTAGACAATCCTTCTGGAGTTATAGAATGTTAAGCCGGGTTCAGAGAACATTGGTTGTTAGACAACATTAGACAATCCTTCTGGAGTTATAGAATGTTAAGCCTGGTCCAGAGAACATTGGTTGTTAGACAACATTAGACAATCCTTCTGGAGTTATAGAATGTTAAGCCGGGTCCAGAGAACATTGGTTGTTAGACAACATTAGACAATCCTTCTGGAGTTATAAAATGTTAAGCCGGGTCCAGAGAACATTGGTTGTTAGACAACATTAGACAATCCTTCTGGAGTTATAGAATGCTAAGCCGGGTCCAGAGAACATTGGTTGTTAGACAACATTAGACAATCCTTCTGGAGTTATAGAATGTTAAGCCGGGTCCAGAGAACATTGGTTGTTAGACAACATTAGACAATCCTTCTGGAGTTATAAAATGTTAAGCCGGGTCCAGAGAACATTGGTTGTTAGACAACATTAGACAATCCTTCTGGAGTTATAAAATGTTAAGCCGGGTCCAGAGAACATTGGTTGTTAGACAACATTAGACAATCCTTCTGGAGTTATAGAATGCTAAGCCGGGTCCAGAGAACATTGGTTGTTAGACAACATTAGACAATCCTTCTGGAGTTATAGAATGTTAAGCCGGGTCCAGAGAACATTGGTTGTTAGACAACATTAGACAATCCTTCTGGAGTTATAGAATGTTAAGCCGGGTCCAGAGAACATTGGTTGTTAGACAACATTAGACAATCCTTCTGGAGTTATAGAATGTTAAGCCGGGTCCAGAGAACATTGGTTGTTAGACAACATTAGACAATCCTTCTGGAGTTATAGAATGTTAAGCCGGGTCCAGAGAACATTGGTTGTTAGACAACATTAGACAATCCTTCTGGAGTTATAGAATGTTAAGCCGGGTCCAGAGAACATTGGTTGTTAGACAATCCTTCTGGAGTTATAGAATGTTAAGCCGGGTCCAGAGAACATTGGTTGTTAGACAACATTAGACAATCCTTCTGGAGTTATAGAATGCTAAGCCGGGTCCAGAGAACATTGTTTGTTAGACAACATTAGACAATCCTTCTGGAGTTATAGAATGTTAAGCCGGGTCCAGAGAACATTGTTTGTTAGACAACATTAGACAATCCTTCTGGAGTTATAGAATGCTAAGCCGGGTCCAGAGAACATTGTTTGTTAGACAACATTAGACAATCCTTCTGGAGTTATAGAATGTTAAGCCGGGTCCAGAGAACATTGGTTGTTAGGCAACATTAGACAATCCTTCTGGAGTTATAGAATGTTAAGCCGGGTCCAGAGAACATTGGTTGTTAGACAACATTAGACAATCCTTCTGGAGTTATAGAATGTTAAGCCGGGTCCAGAGTGTTCGCTAGTGCATCCCGCTCGGGACATAGACAGTGAGGGCCAGACCGTACCTGGGGCAGCGACCAGGTCAAGGTAGGGAGCTGAGTGTACGTCCGGCATCAGGTAGCCCTCGGAGTCTTCCGCGGCTGGAACGGTAGTTCAGTCTCAACGTCTCGCCATTACAACAGCAGCTCTTTGGGGAACTTTTGGAAGATAGCAGGAACCTTGGTACTAGCCGAGAACACTCTTCGTACTCAACATATCTACGGTCGCAATCCCTAAAACTTGAATTTTTTACGAATCTTTCTCAGCCACTCAGTGATATCTCCAACCTGAACACTTCCAGCGACAATTCTCGAGATATAAAGATATTAAATATAAACCCAGATTTAGAATCCGCCATAATTCTATATTCAGTAATCACAAGCGAAATCAGAAGATTGTCCGTGGAGGACATTCTATATTTTAATGAAACTTGGAACCAAGAAAGTCGCCTAACTCCAAAATAAAACTTTTTAATGCATTTCAAACAAGCAATAAAGAATTCTATAGTAACTTCAGATGTCAATCCAGACTTTAGAAAGGATAATTGAAGAAAAATTTATTAGTTTTCAAAGTTATCTTCGAAAGATAAGAATTCACAAATGAACCCCGTGGTAGGCTTGGAAGCATTCTCTTGATCAAGTTCTGACGGCAAAAGTAGAAGCTAACTAATCTCAATCTACAAGAGAAGGACTCGTCAGATATCATCGTGAAGAAGGAATAAAAGTTTACGGCGACAAACAGCACAAATAGAAGAAACTCGTCGTAGTAAACTTTTACTCCTTCTTCAAGACAATCTCAATCTGTTTCAAGAATTGCTGTCGACTTTAACCATAGTTCTCAGCCATCTTAGAAACCTCGTGAAAGTTTCTATTTTAGGAACGACCTAACTAACTTAACGATGTAACCTATAACTTAACACCATGTGCTCGTCAAAAATAAAACATTAGCCCATCACACAAAAAAATAAAGTCGGTGGATGAGAGGGTAACACGCTCGATTCCCGACAGTCATGAACCGGGATTGAATCTCGCCTTAAAATTTGTCTAATATCTGAATAACCTTCACATATTATTCACTGTTTCAATTATCATGAACTAGGTTGCTCTTGCTGAGCGGTACCTATTAATGTGATTTTGAACCAGCCCATCACACATGTGATCTTTAAAAAGAATTAAACCTAAAAAAGAATAAGAAACAGAAGCCAGGGAGAAGCTCATCTCTGTGTGTATTCATCTATAGCGAATAG
Source organism: Cordylochernes scorpioides (assembly GCA_030710605.1). Classification (NCBI taxonomy): domain Eukaryota; kingdom Metazoa; phylum Arthropoda; class Arachnida; order Pseudoscorpiones; family Chernetidae; genus Cordylochernes; species Cordylochernes scorpioides. The sequence continues at coordinate 2,440,297 of CP092871.1, read as the reverse complement.
GGGATATTATATTAGAAATGAAAGTATTAAATGTTTCTTTTACACATAAAACAAACTTCATTATAGTTGTCTTAAACCTATAATGGGTATGGATGGTATGAGAACGCATTCTTCACGCACACAACACACGCCACTGTAATTTCCCATTACAGAACAAGGAGATCAAGCACCAGAGAGATCCCTATCATACAAATAATCTTTTAAAAGCACAGATAGAAACAAATGACAAAAATATATGTTTTCAACTTTACCAAAAAAAACACAGATATTCCTAAAATCGAATTTGCGGACTTATATGTAATATAGAATTTTGATTGTCAATACCTCTAAGATAAAGAAACATTGATATATTATTGGCTAATGAACGCAACTTTAAGGTCACGTGACAGTAAACAGCCAATCAGAACGCGGGATATCAAGGCGTGTATTCCAGTACCTGAGATAACGCCGTTCTCGTAGTGCGGGGAGAAGCTGAAGACAGGCTCGGGGTCGAAGCCTCGTTCCTCCATGAACTTCTGCAGCAGCCACAACACACAGAATCATTCAGGATGTGTGCACTTCAGTATGGCTTTCCTAGGTATGACAGAGCGACCTCTATATCTCCTTGTTTGATATATCTTTGGGTTGAATATACAGTAGAACCTCCATGAGAGGACACTTACGCTAGAGGACACCTCTCTACAAAGGACAGTTTTCATCACCAATACAGTAAAACATACTCCATCAGAGGACACTCACGCTAGAGGACACCTCTCAACAAAGGACAGTTTTCATTTGAAAAATTATCATTTTTACTATTTAGCAACTCTCCGGTAAGAAGACACCTCTCCCTAAAGGACACTTTGGCTCTGAAATTAGGTGTCCTTTACAGGGAGGTTCTACTGTATAATACAAATTTGCATAAAAACGCTAAACATTTGAAAAAGTAAGAAAAAACAGAAAAAGGTGATTTTATGATATATCCTGACTTCTCAGAGATGAGCACGCACACACATTTAATAACCTAAATCGACGTTTAGTTTATTTTTATTCCACCAGATGGCGCTCTCTCATAAAAATTGCTTATGTGAGCTGTCAGGATATGCCCTTATTATTTCTAATATCATCACCTGAAATTTTTCTAACCTTTTTTTTTTTCACATAGTGTGTTATATATATTTCTTTCTTTGTTGAGTCCATTGGTTTTCCTCCCCTTTCCCATAAATTACGGGAATCTTTATATAAAATGAAGAAAAAGAGAAAACCTATAATCTACTCTATGAAAAACAATAGAAACAAAAAAAGATAAGTGGGTCAGGTGTTGATATTAAAAATAAAGAGGGCATATCCTGACCACGAGCACATGTGCTTTTTAAATGGCAGAGCGCTATCTAGTGGAGAAAAAATAAACTAAACGTTTATTTAACTTGCTCCGTGATATTTGGCCAACCCAATTTCTTGATAAATCAAGAAAAGCCATCCACGAATTTTTGCTCCACTAGATGGCGCTCTGCCATCTAAAAAGCACATGTGCTCGTGGTCAGGATGATCATATTTATTTTCAATCTACTCTATGTATATAATATCAAATTAATTGATAGCTCTACATTTATATATCTCTCCTATAACTTCGTAAATTCGAATTTCTCTCTCTCTGTGCTCCAGTAATTTTCTGTATATAGGACTAAAGGTCTTAATGGTGGTGTCTTGTCCAACTTGAGATTCGGTTGTCTTATCTGTGATGGTGTTTACGTTAATTTATTCATATTTTATGGTTTGGTTTTTTATTAAGAAGGTGAGTCCTCATCCGTATAGGTCTTAATAAAGGTATTGATTGACTGATTGAAAGTGTGTTGACAACTTAGATTTTGTCAATCAGTTTACTAAGTTTTGAAAGTTGACCAAGAAGATGGAACAAATGCTCGAGGAATCTAGACGTACCTTGATGGGAGTGGGGGGCGGCGGGCTCTCCTCTAGGTACTGGTAGCGCGGCTGCATGTACTCCTCAGCGTCCATGAGCCGCTCGGGTCCCGGACCCTCGATGTTGCTGAGCGACTGGATCAGCTCGCGCTCGTCCTGCGGCGTGTAGCTGGGAAGTCGCATCAGTCGGTCGCCCTGGATCACCAGGTAGCGGCCGGGGTCGCGGGCCATCTTGGTGAACTCGGCGGACAGCTCGCTGAACGTGGGTCGCGACTCGGCGTGCACCATCCAGCCTGCACCTGCCTCGCTTAGCTACCTCCGGGATGGTAGGAATAATTGGGAGTACAGAGAGATGGTGGGGATAATTGTTGGTAGTATAGCGGGATGGTAGGGGATAATTGGGAGTACAGCGGGATGGTAGGGATAACTGGGAGTACAGCGAAATGGTAGGGATAATTGGGAGTACAGCGGAATGGTAGGGATAACTGGGAGTACAGCGAAATGGTAGGGATAATTGGGAGTACAGCGATATGGTAGGGATAATTGGGAGTACAACGGGATGGGGAGGATAACTGGGAGTAAAACGAAATGGTAGGGATAATTGGGAGTACAGCGAAATGGTAGGGATAATTGGGAGTACAGCGGAATGGTGAGGATAACTGGGAGTACAACGAAATGGTAGGGATAATTGGGAGTACAGCGAAATGGTAGGGATAATTGGGAGTACAGCGAAATGGTAGGGATAATTGGGAGTACAACGGGATGGGGAGGATAACTGGGAGTACAACAAATGGTAGGGATAATTGGGAGTACAGCGGGATAATAGGGATGATTGTTGGTAGTACAGTGGGATGGTAGGGATGATTGGGGTACAGCGGGATGTTTGTCCTACTGGGTGTACACCTGGTGTTGTACAGAATCTCGTCCAGTTCCAGTCCATCCACCTACATAGATGAGACAGGAAGATGCTTAGAGGAACGAGCGAAGAAACACAAGTCGTCAGTCTTACAGACGCACAGAGATCTTCCATTACTAGTTGAACACGTGATCGTGACTATCCCCAAATGGATAAACAGCAAAATCACAACATCCCCGTCAAACAAGAAATATTGTTCCAGGAAAGTTGGTTCTCCATGATCGACAGGAGAGAGAACAATTAAAATAGAAAATAGAGGTTTCTAAGAGCCACATGCAATTAATAGAATTCGACCCTAAAAAAATCTCACCAACAATTAACATCGGCAGCACTACAGAGACGCGAATCTACAACGTCAACAATTGTTTGAAGAGGATTACGTTCAGTCTCCAGAAATATTACGCTTATGTTCTAAACAAGCTTCTACAATCAAATCTACAAACCATCTTATTATTGATCCTATCTGCATATACCCTCTATAATCTTTCTTATATAGAGAGAAAATGGAGATTTCTGGATGTGACGGGAAGCCCAGCTCACATTTGATCATGATCATGTAGACGTCGATGGTACAGATGAGCGGCTGGGGCAGGCGCTCGCCTTTCTCCAGCAGCTCGGGCACCTGCTTGGAGGAGACGTGCTCGTAGGGCCTCTCGCCGTAGGTCAGCAGCTCCCAGATGGTCACTCCTGCACATCACATTCTGACTACTTAGCTCCGGGGAGATTGAAGCACTTTTTATTGACATCTTGTCAATTAGGTTTTACAAGAAGAATGAAAAAAAAAAGAGATTATAAACAATGAATTATGAGTGAAGAGGGCTCCACCATCTTGATAGGGTCCTCTTCCAGACCAGGAGGGGTTCTGCTCGGACCCCCCGCAACTCCAGGGCCAGGAAGCTTAGCTTCGGCGAGCTCAAATCAAAATTAGACCAAATAATAGAAGTAGAAATGCCACTGTTGTGATTTTTAATCTACATGGCGTGAAGTAAATCTATTTAAATTAGTAAAAGTGGTGAGTATAAATGTTTTATTTTGGTTACTTCTGATGAATCTATTTGCATTGGTACGTGGCGTCGAGCCAGGCTGTCTGCATCGCTTGCGGCTCTAGCGACCTGTCGCACCGCTACTGGTCCTGCAGCGCCGTTCGATCTCTCATCCGGGCGGCCATGAACCTGCCGTCCTGGATCTTCCCAGTGGGTCTCGAAGGACCACGCCATCACCTCGTCAGCCAAATTTTCGATCTACATTTATTTCGTCGGTAAAGAAATGCTTGGTGTGGCTGACGGTCCATTGTCGATATTCCGTCGTACTTTGTATAGGTGGCACCTTGTACATAATCCTTGTACATAGCATTTATATGTACAGTTTTCACATAATTGTGTCTACTGGGCACCTATGTAATTGCCTAGATGTCAATAAGCCATTTTTAATTTCCAAAAATTGTCTATTTGTATAGGTAGTTAAGAGAAAAGTGGTATAAATGATTTGTGCGCGCTGGTTGAAAGTTAACCGAAAAAGAATATCTACAGTTAAATCAACCAATCTCGGAGGCTCACTGCCACCATTCTCAGTGGTAGATTTGTTCCCATGTACTCTCATGGACAAAACATGAATAAGTTGTACCTTTTAGCATGTATATCCATGGCCATCCTGGCGTCTGCCAAGACGCGCATCTATAGGCACTTCTTCGGCGCGGAACTGAGGAGTGTACAAGAAGACCCCCTCCTTGTCTGGAGGAGGACTCTCTCAAGGTGGGGAAGCCTTCCTTGCTGAAGATATTTGTATATATATTCCCCTACACTTTATATGCCCATTTACTCTTTTATATTTTCTCCTTTGTAAAATTTGATTGAAAGAATCAATAAAATTGTTTAATTTGAAAATTTAGCATGTATATCGGGATTGAAACAATAACTCTCAAAGATATTACAGTGATCTTTATTGAAGATACACGAGATAACCGAGTGTGAACAAAATTGTCTCTGTCTCTTTTCGACCTTCGACATAAAAATACGAAACTTTCTTAAGTATTTGTCCTTGAGTGTATGTTCCCCTGAGAGAAGTAGCGCCGAAACATGAGGATAATGAATAAAACCGTATTTTTATCGGTATCTATGAAGGTATATAGACAGAAGTAAACTGAGCCAGCACAATGTCAATCTATAGATACATGGAATCAGCGACCGGATGGCAAAGCGGCGACTCACCGAAAGCCCAGACGTCGCTCTTGTGGGTGAAGATCCGGTGTTGGATGCACTCCAGGGCCAGCCATTTTATTGGCATCTGGACAGACACAGGTGTTGACTTCAAGGAACCAACTGGGGATCTCAGAACACGATGTAAGTTGGGATTCGTACTAAATAACGACGTATAGCCAGTATGACGTACCTTCCCACCAGACGCCTTGTATTCGTCTTCATCGAAGTCCAGGAACTTGGCGAGTCCGAAGTCCGTGATTTTGACACATCCGGGCGTGTGCACTGGACAACAAGATTACATCAGTGCAAGGGATGCCACATTATATCATTCAGAAAACTTTGATATATTCATTAATTACCAGAGTTTTAGTGAAAAGAGAAGTATGTTTTTTTTTTTTAAGTAAACGATAGCCAACCCACGTTAATTCAAGTGATTTTAACCATATCAAGCCGAGTGTGTGCTCGAGGTCTAAAAATTATAATTTCTTTGAAGCTGAGGAGACAATAAGAACTTGTGTAAGTGTGTAAATATTTTTTTTTAAACCCACATTCAAACGACGATGTATATAATTCCATGTATGTATTTTGTCTGTGGGTCCATCTCTGCCATAACTTAAGGGAATCAATATATATAAAAGGAGGACAGAGGAGAGTACACATTACCTATATTTATATCCAAATATTTACATCTCTAAATGACGATATTCATGAAACAATTCTCTGTTATATAACTTTTCTAATTTTCTCCCCCCTTTCTTTTCCACTCCTTCTCTGTAGCTCTCTCGGAAGAATTTATTGTAAATAAGACAGCAGGTCTTACTAAAGGTTGAATGCTTGATTGAATGTTCAGTTTTTAGAAGTGTGTTTCTCATTATTTTTGCGCAGATCTCCAATGTACAATCACCGCTTCTCTCAAGCGGCTGATGCATAAGTTATCTCTATTTCTGTGAACCTGAACGCCATTTTAACGTTATATTTTAAATTTATTTTTAGAATAATCATATTTATGTATTGATATAAAAGTTAGTGAAGGTTTTATCGAACCTACATTCTATCATTACTTACACAGGACGTTACGAAGAGCCAGATCTCTGTGGACCATCCGCTTCTCCTCCAGATAGGCCATCCCCTGCGGCAGCCATCGGTTAGACTTACCCCGCTGAAGACTGTTTATTCTAATGTCAATACTGTAAATATGTAATAGAAAAGGCTATAACCACCATGATACATTTATGATCAAACAATTAGAATCAGGGGAAAACTTTCTTTAATATGTCAATCTTAGCTGCAGAAGGTACTGTGAATCTCTACCCTTCAACAGGTGCAGTGAAGGCTCTACAAGAAAGAGGAAATTGCTACCTTACAGTGATTTATATGGCTAGATATATTGTCAGGAGGACAGAGTTATTCCCTCTTATCTGGACTGGACGGACCGTTCGGGGAAAACAGTGGCACCACGTGGAAGGTAGAAAAACTCAGTTCTCCCCTCTTGCTCTAACTGCTGGGTCGATTCAGCTCATGTACATAGTAACTCTTATTTTATATTTAAAATCTTTCCTATAACTAATTAAATAAATATTTAAAGTAATTCGGAAGCCTATTTGATTATTTTTCTTCGCGACAATATGTAAATATGTACATACCCAATAATCATGTAATTTACTACTGTGCTATTTCTTTTCTTTCTTATAGCTTTCACAGTCAGAGTTAAAGAGAAGCTACGTTAAAAAGCTTGGGATTTCTAAGATGGTCACATTGCATAAATTCTTCCCCTGAAACGTCTGTTTAATCCTAACACTATCTCTATTCTGAAAATATTATTTTTTTATTCTATCTCAAAGGAACGTCCACTGTTACCCTGATGCGTTTTTAAGTGTTTGTTTAGCATTCTGATGACGGAGATTATCTTATAGAGTTTTCCTGCCGTATATCTTTATAACACAGGATAGCTGTTTCCATTTGACAAAATTGTGCTACCATACAAAAATGAGGAGGGATGGTCTCACCCTGGCGATCTGGGCGCACCAGTTGAGCAGCGGCTTGGAGCCAATGAGGGCCTTGTTGTTGCGGACGTAGTCCAAAAGGCAGCCGAGCGGCATGAGCTGAGTTACCAGCATGATCTGGGAGGCCAGGCACACGGCGATCAGCTTCAGCACGTTAGGATGGTCCACACTGGCCATCAGGTAAGCCTCCTGGGACACAGCCATGTCGGATACTTCAGCAACGCTGGGCGAGCAGCATGTGTGGCCTCCATTCTCTGAACTTACTTAACGGATGGGTTAGTGGCCTTAAGGAACATATTTTGAAACCAAAAACTGATGAAAATTCATTGTTTTGTAATTTATAACAAGAATCATTGAGATTACTGTGTCAGAAATAACGGTGCAAGTCATTTCTCCTTTTCCAAAATGGTTTAGGGCGTTGGTAGACCCTCCCGCAAGGTATGTGCCATAGCAATGAAATCATTTAAGCAAAGTAAGAGGTTATTTTATTATTATTTTATTTTCCTTGTTTTTCTGTAAAGAGAAGGGATTTTAAGATTGAAATCTTGAGAAACGTAATAAGCTATCAACAGAAAGACATCCCTGGGCAGCCTATACCTTAAGACATCGGTAGTCAGAGGAACTCACCTCCAGGAATTCCTTGTTGGTGTCCGAGCCCGTGCCCTCCCGCACCACCTTGATGGCCACGGGGATCTTGACGTTCTCGTTCTCCGGCAGCCACCAGCCCTGTCATCCACAGGTTCGATCAGCCGTCAGCCGGTCGTCCAGGCCATCTCACCTTGTACACGGTGCCGAACGCCCCTCCGCCCAGCACCCCGCCCTTCCTCAGCTCGGCCTCCTTCACGATGAGCAGCTTGGCCAGGTTGGGCTTGATGTCAGTCGGCTTCAGCGGCTCCTCCTCGTCGAAGATTCTCTGCGCACCAACAACACTGGTTTATCGACAGTTGTCTGTCCAGGGCTGGAGACCTGACATCTGGGAGACGTCTAGGACCTTGCTTGCCGCAGATGACATCGCTTTTTACCATACTGATTTCAAACATCAGTTTGTCCACGTACGATTTGGTTTAATACTGGCCGATAGAATACAATACGATGAGAATAAGTAGGAGAAATTTCTTCTAATCAGAACATCGTATATTGACTTCACTTACTTTCAAACCTCGCGGTCCTTCGGCTGATTCTAAAGAACATTAGCCATAGATGATCACAGGCTGTCATCGGCTGTACGGACACCAGGATGTGGACAAAGTGGAGGTATGAAGCCTTCTGAACGGGTTTCTACGGTAGAAAAAAAAAAACTCTCTATACGTATTCTGCTCCTATACAATTTTATGTCTTAAAGTTTATGTATACATATAAAGCTAATTTACTCTCCAAACATACATTTTCTTAATTGATTGCCTGCAGCTTCAAAGTTCATGGAACATCTTGAAGGACAGAGAATAATTTTTACTATCATCAATGTCCTTGAATAGATGAGAACTGTGGGAGCTACGACGGATGTACGAATTCCAATAAGCATTACACCCAGCGAGGTCTTGAAGATGGAGGAACGCCGCTGGCATTTCTTTATAAGGAAAGACATTTCGTTCAGATATACGATGTTTATTTAGTCAATATAGCCAGAAACAGTTTTAGTTTCGAAATATGTTTATGAATGCAAGTAGAGATAAATGAAAACCTCACTGGCCGAAATATTCTTTATTCTAAAGAAGCCATTCGGAATGAGAAGTTGAGGTCGGTTAGGCTGTGGATTGTTCTGAGCCTGTCACGAGATGCGCCACCTACCATGGTAATCTTGGCCGTCTTCTCCTTGGTCCGGGCCCGCTGCAGACAGATGTAGCTGAAGAAGCCGAAGAAGCCCAGGAAGATGGCAATGACGCTGATGCTGACGGCAACGGTGGTCCAGGACTGGTCATCCCTGCCACACGTATTCCAAGTTACACCGACAGTGTCCATCCTCACTGTGGCCCTAGGACAATGTGAGTTCATTACGGACTATGTGCATATGCCACATAGGTACATCACATATCACTGTGATAATGCAAAGCTGTGTTGGACGGAAGCTGACAACGACATAGGGGAGTTATCTCATTGTGTTCTTTGATTCATCGCGAAACTTCACCTCAACGACTCGATGGCTTGGTTAGAGATACCGTTTTATCACGAATCAATTTTTCCTTAAAAAGAATGGCGGAACTCAGTCCTGGTACAGCAGACAACGAGGATAACCAAGCCACAGCAGGCTGATCCGGGGAGCCTACAGAGCGATTACATGAGGCACAAGGCTAAGAACAACTACTCGGATTTATAGAGGTCGCCGCACAAGTAAATATTTACATAACCTATGAACATAATGAGATTTTCCAGGCATAAGCAGGAGTTCGAAAGGCGGTTTGATCTGCGATGGTCCCCAAGAGGATCATATGAATCAGGTGAAGGGGGAGGTCTTACCCTGTCTGCGCCAGCTCGACTGGGGAGCAGTAGGGGACTTCCTCGTAGATCTTGTAGGGCTTCTCTGGGGGGCAGGTCGAGGTACAGTTGAACTGGACACACGTACATCACACCACGGTGGCCGCAGAGATGGTAGAAGGCTCGTGTTCTAATATTGTGTTGTGTGTTGCTTTAAATAAAATTTAGATAATTAAAAAACGTATATTGGATTGATGCAATCTTGTATAGTGCCTGGGTGGCGTAGGATCCAAAATATTCCTATCATCATCTAAATATATAATTATAGACGGCTCTATTCTCCAAACAAAGAAAATCGAAACCTGAAACTTCTCTCTGTGACTATAAACACATCATCAAGGAGGTTTATCTACTACCTAAGGGCGATATATCTTCTGGGCCGGTGGTGGAATGGCATGAACCGTCGCTTTCGACAGGGACGACCCGGGATCGAATCCCGCCTTGGACACTTTTTTTAAGAAGAATAAATTGCTTCTCAATGACTCCCGATTTTTGAAAAGTCTAACCCCGCCTAATAGTGAAAATAACCAAACATCTGACAGTCTTGTATGTACAAAATTCGAGATGCTTTCTACATATGTAGACAAGTGGTGTACTTGAAGTTATAGTGGTCGCTAATTACTCACCATGATTATCATGGCCTATACTACGTGTACAAACAGATTTCTCCCCGCCCACCTCACTCACCAAGGAGTGATTGGTGTCGTCGCGGTAGAGCCTCAAGTTGCGGCACGATGTGCAGTTGAGGGACGTGGGTCCGTGGCAACCGCGGCATTCCTCATCACACTTCACGCAGAGCTGGCGGCGCTCGTCCGCGTAGTGGTCGCGGGGGCACTCGTCCTGGCACTGCTCGGCCGAGCTGTACTGAAGGCACGTGCAGACCGACACGTGGAAGCCGAACGCCGAGCAGTTCAGGCACCGAGGGTGGCATTTGCGGCACACCTGGGAGTACAGAGGTTCTGACATCGCTCGAGTTTAGCAAACAAAGTGTAAATCTCATAAATATACATTTGTAAAAATAAAAATGGTATATCTCCTGACCAGGAGCACATGTGCTTTACAGAAGGCAGAGCGCCATCTGATGGAACAGAAATCAACTAAACGTTGATTTAACCTGTTCCCTGAATCAATGTTTAGTTGATTTCTGTTCCACCAGATGGCGCTCTGCCTTCTGTAAAGCACATGTGATCCTGGTCAGGATATGCTATTTTTATTTTTAATATCAACACCTGACTTTTTTTTATTTTTCTATATTTTTTTCATATACATTTGTATAACGCTTTTTTACTTATAGAATTTTTCATATAGTCTATATGTTCTCAACACAAATCTATTTATGTCTACAAAACGATCAAAAAGTAAAGTTTTCTAGGAATGCCCTTGGCCGACAGCTGTTACAGAAGATGACTACGAACCATTAAGCTTGGTAAGCCATTACTATTAGGTTGGTAAGATACACTCGTGCACAGTACTTAATGAAGTTTAGTATTCTAATGTCGCCAGTAGTCTATTTTTTTAAGGAGACAGAGGCAATTTTGTTCACACTTGGTTATCTCGTGTCTTCAATAAAGGTCACTGTAATATATTTCAGAGTTATTTTCTCAATCCCGATATATATGCTAAAAGGTACAACTTCCTTAAGTTTTGTCTATGAGTGGGTATTAATTGTTGGATATGTGAAAAAAAAAATGAAAGGAAAAGTAAGAGGTCAGGTAGTGATTTGAAAAAAAAAGGCATATCCTCTGACCTCTCAAATGAGACTTTTAGCGGCAGAGCTATCAACGTTTAGTTGCTATTTATTTCGCTAGATGGTGCTCTGCCGTCAAAAATTCTTATTTGAGCAGTCAGGATAAGCATATTTTCCATTGTTGTGTATATATTATCAATAGTTAATAATTCGGTGTCTTGCTATCTTCCGAAATAGATTGCGGAAATTCTCCGAAAGTTTATCTTTTTTGTCTTTGCAGCACTAAAAGAATTTGACGCTCATAAGAACTTCTAAGAGTTTCTCTTGGCACGGCGGTTGAAAGCTGTGTGGAACCAGGAGAACGACATTCTGGGATGGAACCGACCAAAAGAGCTGCGTCCACTCACCGACTTGCCGCCCTCCTCGTGCGGGGCCAGGAAGTCTTGGTAGAACCCTTCAGGGCACGGCTCGTCAGGTTTCATACAGTACTCCTGCGTCCACACAGGTGACATAATCTAAAGACGCAACTAGAGAGCGGCATTCCTATGGGAAAGTAACATTCCATCAGAACTCTCTAGCTTGCTGTTGAACTGTGAACTGTCAATGCTGTCAAAATCTTTTATTAGTAGACATAGTGCCACTTGTTGACTGAGGATGGAACTACTCAAAGCTATTTCCTTCAATCATTATCTATTCTATGGAATAAATCTCTATGCACTTGGGGTAAGGTGAAGATGGAAAGATTAGTGTGTGGGAAGGCTTGAATCAGTGTAATAGTGAACCTTTCTGTTAATTTGACCAAATTTAATCAACAAGATCACTATGACTCATTCCTACAAGTTGTGCTTAGATCTGGTGGATTGAATGGGAGAATTAGCTGGGAAGTTCACCACTGATGCCTTCCCAACTCCAGTTCACTAAGTGTAGTTCTTCATGATTCAAATAACTAGTACTGAAAATGTATATCCTCATTTCCATCTACAGAACATTTCTGATAATTACTGACGTTCAGCTGCCTGATCTCCCCACCCTGGTCCTCTTCTCCAATCTCCCGACATCAGAGCCCAGTATAGACTGTACTCACCAGCACATCCTCCTTGGTGCTGTTGGAGGAGACGAGGACCTTGTTGCAGGAGTTGCAGCCCAGGGGGCCAAGCTGGTTGAGGGGCCCGGTGCATCTGTCGCAGGAAACTTGGTGACATTTCCCACAGAGTCTGTTGGGAGCATTCTGCTAACCTTCCACATGGGGATTCTGGGAGCCATTTTATGACACCCTCCTCTTACAGTTTAGTTACAATGTTTGACTAGATGATGTGCGATGTAACATAAACATATTAAATATATAGTAAATATCGTGAATTCTCAATTAAAAAGAGTCTTAAAAATGTATCATCAAAATATGTCACTACTAGGTAAGCATCAGTTCTGTCCTCCCAAGGGAACAACAGTCTTTGATTTCCAGACTTAAGTCTGGTCATCTACGTACAATGACTTTCCAGAATGGTTGCAAGGTTTTCCCACTATGTACAAAGTGTCAACCTGCAACCCCAAACAACATTATTGACTGTATTGGTTGATCCATTGATGAACTCTACTCTTCCCCAGCAGACACCAACAACAAAGCTCTACAAGCTTGATACCCTGATATGATTGAGTGGAGATAAGAAAGAAGAAGAAGATTACTAGGTGAAAAGTTCGGTAGAAAGGCCTGAAGGGTGGTCTGAAGCCTTCGCCCCCGGGTTAGAAGCGCTCTGTCCTTTTATTGACAAAATCCCTGAGTCAGGGGGCGGTCATACTTTGTCTTTACAAAGGCTGGAATTGAGGGTAACAATATGTATAGCGAACTGGGGTCGGTATTCAACAGGAAGCCTTGATGTTTGGCTCCTACCAACCAATGAGGGAAGCGACCTAAACATGTGGAGAGAGCTTACAGACATGGCATCTCTAGGTAAACTGTTTGTTCCTATATACAAGGTATGTCCCATAAGTTCCCGGACTGGGTCCATAAAAAAATAAATAAATGAAAAATGTAAATAAATTTGACAGTTTATTATAGAAAAAATATCTGGCAACACGGTGGTACCAATATCGAGGCGGTACGTGCGCGCGCGCCAAAGTTATTCTAATTTATTTAAAGGTTACACCTTGCGCTGCGGCGATTTTACGATGGAACAAAAATTGAAGCAGAGGATTTGCATAGAATTTTGTGTGAAACTTCAAATATCAGCAACCGACACTTTTGAAATGCTTAATAAAGCATTCCCCAATAACGCCCCAAAGAGAACAACTGGTGAAAATGTGCAAAAAATCACCGATTTGATAAAAGAAAATCCTCGAACCACTTTGCTGGAGCTAGAGCAAGACACAGGCATCTCTAAAACAACGATTGGAAGGATCGTAACCGAAGATTTGAGGCTCAAAAAGACTCCTGCAAAATTCATCCCAAGATTCCTCACTAATGAGCAAAAACTGTGTCGGCTTGCAACCTGTGAGGACATGCTGGAAATGACAAGAACGGATCCGGAATGGAAAGACAAGATAATCACAGGCGACGAGACATGGGTCTATGACTATGACCCTGAAACCAAGCGTCAATATGCCGAGTGGAGAGGTCAGGGTGAGCCTAGACCCAAAAAATCCAGGATATTGAAATCCAGAAACAAGGTGTTGCTGGTCGCTTTTTTGGATAACAAGGGCATTGTTCATCACGAGTATCTTCCTGCAGGCCAAACAGTTATTAAGGAAATGTATTTGAGCATTCTTTGCCGTCTAAGGGAAACGATTCGAAAAAAAAGGCCAGAAAAATGGACTAATGGTGACTGGATCCTACACCATGACAATGCCCGCCCTCACACAGCGCACTTGGTGACGAGTTTTTTGGCGAAAAACGGGACAGAAATCTTACCTCAACCACCCTATTCCCCAGACATCGCACCAAATGACTTTTTCCTGTTCCCCAAACTCAAAGCAGTTCTAAAAGGAAGACATTTTGACACCAGGGAAGACATAATAGAAAAATCGCTGCTGGCATTGAAGAGCATTCCAAAAGAGGCCTATAAAAACTGTTCCGACAATTGGGAGAAACGATGGCGCTGGTGCGTTGAAGCAAGGGGGGATTACTTTGAAAAGTTTTAATAAAAAAATAAATAAAAAATCTTACCTTTTTTTTTTATTGACCCAGTCCGGGAACTTATGGGACATACCTTGTATGATATGACGAAATACATTTAGTAACAACAGATATTGCGTACAGTAAGATTTCTTTGTTTTAGGATCTACCGCTAATCAAGCGTATGGTTTCGAGCTAAATGATTCTTCGTTAAACAACTTGTACCAGGTACAAGATGTCTTCAGAATACCTATTTAACTTGAACACTTACGTTTGATTAGCAGTATGTTTGAATTTATTAAGTAACATTTTGTTAAAAGTTAACTAAACATTTAACATTACGTTTTTCTTTTACTGGAAAAGCAAGCTTTCGAGTAACGAAGCTCTTCTACTCGCTAAACAAGGTCAAGTGGTTTTAAATTTTTGATCAATTTTGGAATAAATTTCAACATATCAATTGACCTTCTTAAGCTAAAAGAAGAACTTCTTTGCACGAAAGCTCGCTCTTCCAATAAAAAAAAATATACGTATTTTTATATTTCAAATTAATTTTTGAATTAGCGGTATGTTTTAAAATAACGATACATTACTTACCTACTACAGTCTACTCTCGTTATAACGCCACTCGATATAACGCCACCCTCGCCTTACGCCGCTTTTTCGTTTTGTCCCAATCGACATCAATGTATTTTTCTCGATATAACGCCACTCCCTCGCTGTTCGCCTTCCGCCGCTGATTTTTCGTATCCCAAGTAGCAAAAACCACTCGTTATAGCGCCGCTCACAACGCTCCCCCTTTCCTGTCTGCATTTTTTACGCCAACGGCGCCGGACTTTGTTTGCTGTTGACACAACAGTTAACAGATTGTGTGAACAGCCAGCAGACCCTTTTCCTGCTTGTTCCTGGGACATACACAGTCGCCTCATCCTTTGCTAACGTCAACACAACAACTTTATTGTCGTATCATGAGTTCCCAAAAGCGTAAACGTGAGTCGATCACCATTGAAAAGAAGGAGATATGCCAGTTGGCAAGAAATAACCCTACGATGTCGAAGAATGATATTGGAAAGCGTTTCTCACTTCCACCAATAACTTTCCGTGATATTCTCACTCAGGCTGAGAAGTGGGAAAATTATACTGGTTGTTCTTCAAAGAGACAAAGAGTCGGAAAATTTAGTGACTTGGAAGACGCTCTCTTCAACTGGTTTACCCAAAAGCGTGCCAATAATATTATTATTAATGATGTTCTCTTAAGAGAAAAGGCAAAAAAACTTGGCGAGCATTTGGACGTACCAGAAAATTTCGCGTACAGCAGTAGGTGGCTGCAGCGATTTAAAGGGAGATTCCATATTTCGCAACGACGGCTCTGTGGGGAAGGCGCGTCGATTTCTCCAGCTATCATTGATGAACATCTTACAAATTTGAACAGTATTCTGGCGAACTCCGGAAATGATCCAGCTAACATATACAATGCAGACGAAACAGGATTATTTTTTAAGCTCATTCCTGACCGAACACTTGCTCACAAAGATTAAAACTGCCGTGGTGTCAAAAGGATGAAGCAATGAATCACTGTTCTACTGTGCTGCAACTCTACTGGAACAGACAAGCGGCGATTGCTGATTATTGGAAAATCGGCAAAGCCTCGATGCTTCAGAAACTTTAGCCCACACTTCTACTGCACTTACACATCTACTAGCAAAGCATGGATGACCTCTAACATCTTTCAAGAATGGCTACTGCAGTTCAACAAGCAGCTTGTCTCTGAAAGACGTCGCATCCTACTGTTGTTAGATAACGCTACGTCTCACTGCGTCCCTAATGATGGTCTCAGCAACATAAAGATACACTTCCTTCCACCAAATATGACTGCCAGTCTGCAACCACTGGATATTGGCATCATCAAAAGTTTCAAGGCTCAATATCGCAAGCTTCAACTCCAGAAAATGGTGGAATTGGCGGATGCCCATCTACCCACAGAATTACGTCTGGATTACGCTGTGCGCTATTGTAAAATGGCTTAGGATTCTTTGAGCCCTGATTCCATCAGCAACTGCTGGAATCACAAGGCCTTATTCGCTTCACTTCTACTGCTGCAGTTGAGCCTCTTAATTATGGAAATCTGCTCGATCGCATTCGCGACATCTTCGCTATTACACCAGAGAATTTGATGACTGAAAGGGAGTTTCAACTGGTTGATGATTCCCAGGAGGCGGAAATGAAGCTAACGGATGACAATTTTCTGGTGTCCACTGTTACAGCGAAAGAAGAACTTGGCGAGGATGATGATGCAACAGTGACCCAGCGCCTACCATCGTTAAGGGAAGCTAGAACAGCTGCTGAGACAGTTTTGTTGTTTCTTGAGCACTCCAAGAGAGCAACATCTGACGACGTCAATCTATCTGCGGATTTGTTAAGTCGTGTCTATGCCATAAGTGAGGGAGATAAAACACAAGTTGTGATCACAGACTTCTTCAAGAAAATGTAATTACTTTTTAATGAATAAATTATAAATTAATTATTCCTATTTGTCATATTAATTAATTAATGCCGGCATTCTATATATTGACTTAGGGTATAAATTGTTATTAGTAATTGTTATAAATAATTTATTGTATCTTTAAATTTCACATTTTAAACGTGTTCGATACAACGCCACCCTCGCTTTACGCCGCTTTTTTGCAAAATCCGGATGGTGGCGTTATAACGAGAGTAGACTGTATTACCCTACTGTAGCTGCTTTTCACATATGTAGACATGTGGTGCACTTACAGTAAAAGCAGTCTCCTACTTCTACCCACCATGATTATCATGGCCTGTACCACGTGTAGTAGGGATAAGCAAAAAAAAAAAAAAACTGTACGCAATCTTTGTTCTTAAAATTATTTGTTGAAACAGAAATCAATGGAATCAAAATACATGTTGTTTGAAGGTAGGAACTCACCCTCCGATACAGGTCGAGTGACAAGGCATGCACGCGCCCAGCTCGTCCTCGTACTTGCTCTGTGGACACGTGCGCACACAGAACGGGCCGTCTCTGGCGTGCTTACATCGCGTGCAGTTGCTCGGTCCCTAGCGCACAACGACATGGTTTTCCTGAGTTTCCTAAAAAAATAAGTATATTTGAAAAAATCATTTCAATATTCAAATAGTCATCTCTTTCTATATATTCACTCATGGATACAACTTAAGGAAATGGAAAATCTCTTTTTATGTCACCCCGGTCGTTCATATATATTTTTAAAATAATAAATATACTTACGTGACAAAAATAATAATAAAAAAGGTCAGGTGTTGGTATTAAAATAAAAAAGGCATATCTTGACTACGAGCACATGAGTTTTTTAGATAGCAGAGCGGCATCTAGTGGAACAGAAATCAACTAAACGTTGATTTAGCCTGTTCCCTGATATTTAGCCAACCCAATTTCTTGATAAATCAAGAAAAGCCATCCACGAACGCGTGTCGGGCTGTTGGCCCTCGTCAGCGTGTGTGTTGTGTGTAAGTGGTGCAAGCTGTACCACTGCGACCAAATATGTTTTGATTCCAGAGGCTTCTTGAGAAACCAAGAAATAGGTATTTAAGGCCAAACTTGCGTAAATATTGTTGCATCATGATTAATGCGCCTATTTTAAAAATTATTTATAATATTATTTTCCATATATTTCAAATTTAAATTTTTTATTTATTTATTTTTATAAAACAGAATATTATTATGAAATATTATATACTATAAAATCATTTGTATTTTGATATACTAAATACCCAACCTGCTTTAAACTTTGATGTGATAAATAAAGAGAGATTCTAGGTGCTACCTAAAAATATAGTTGTCTTATTATTGACTGGTTTAACCTTGTAGGATGGTTGAGACACGTTCTGGAAAGATGTAAGACGCGTCTGAGGAGAGAATCAAGACTGAAGGATCTGCCAAACCGCAGCCTGGTGCAACAATACTCATACAATAGGAGGAATCGTCGGATATTATTTATAAGAGATAAAATCTAACGGCGACGAGTTTCTTTATTAAAGAGGTATAAGTTTGGCGACAACTTTCGGACATTGTCGTTCTTCAACGGTCTATAATACAAGCCTACATTCTTAGTCAGCCTGTTGAAGAACGTTATTGTCCGAAAGATCGCCAAGCTTATAACTCTTCAATAAAGAAACATCGTCGCCGTTAGATTTTTTGTCATTTATTCAAGATTACTTCGCATTTTCCCTGCTAGAGGCACTACTTTCGAGCTAAAGGGCAAATTTGCAAATAACTCGAAAAATATTCTATATAAAGACCTTTATATAAATATCCACTATAAGTTTTTCAATAGTTAACTCTATATACTGTTAAAATTTCAGTCAGATTAGTTACGTATTGTGGACGTGTATAGCCGACATAGGAACAAACACACATACATACATACATACACTGACTTATATATATATAGGGATTAGGATTTGTTCTGCTATGGAGCGATGTATTATTGCATAATGCCTCCCAGTGTGAGACGTCCCAGGGTACAAGGATACTCACTGGGCCGCTGCAGACGCCGTCACACTCCGGATGGCAGCGTTTACAGACGTTATGACCGGCGTCGTAGACCCTGCACGACACGCGCTGTGATATCTACACCACGTGGGACAGAGGGAGTACCTACCCGTCCTTGGGGTTGCAGCTCGGCGCGCAGATGTTCCCCAGCTTGAAGGACCGACAGCCCAGGCATTGGTCCGGCCCTGGGCCCCAGCATCCGTCGACCGTGCACTCCGGGTGGCATTTCTTCTGGCCTTCTGCACGTACAGTACATTCACCTACATGGCTTGAGGTCGGCACGGGGTACAGTACATTCATCTACATGGCTTGAGGTCAGCACGGGTACAGTACATTCATCTACATGGCTTGAGGTCGGCACGGGGTACAGTACATTCACCTACATGGCTTGAGGTCAGCGAGGAGTACAGTACATTCATCTACATGGCTTGAGGTCGGCACGGGGTACAGTACATTCACCTACATGGCTTGAGGTCAGCGAGGAGTACAGTACATTCACCTACATGGCTTGAGGTCGGCACGGGGTACAGTACATTCACCTACATGGCTTGAGGTCAACACGGGGTACAGTACATTCACCTACATGGCTTGAGGTCAGCAAGGAGTACAGTACATTCATCTACATGGCTTGAGGTCAGCAAGGAGTACAGTACATTCATCTACATGGCTTGAGGTCAGCGAGGGGTACAGTACATTCACCTACATGGCTTGAGGTCAACACGGGGTACAGTACATTCACCTACATGGCTTGAGGTCGGCACGGGGTACAGTACATTCACCTACATGGCTTGAGGTCGGCACGGGGTACAGTACATTCACCTACATGGCTTGAGGTCGGCACGGGGTACAGTACATTCACCTACATGGCTTGAGGTCGGCACGGGGTACAGTACATTCACCTACATGGCTTGAGGTCGGCACGGGGTACAGTACATTCACCTACATGGCTTGAGGTCGGCACGGGGTACAGTACATTCACCTACATGGCTTGAGGTCAACACGGGGTACAGTACATTCATCTACATGGCTTGAGGTCAGCAAGGAGTACAGTACATTCACCTACATGGCTTGAGGTCAGCGAGGGGTACAGTACATTCACCTACATGGCTTGAGGTCAACACGGGGTACAGTACATTCACCTACATGGCTTGAGGTCAACACGGGGTACAGTACATTCACCTACATGGCTTGAGGTCGGCACGGGGTACAGTACATTCACCTACATGGCTTGAGGTCAGCAAGGAGTACAGTACATTCATCTACATGGCTTGAGGTCAGCAAGGAGTACAGTACATTCACCTACATGGCTTGAGGTCGGCACGGGGTACAGTACATTCACCTACATGGCTTGATGGCAGCAAGGAGTACAGTACATTCACCTACATGGCTTGAGGTCGGCACGGGGTACAGTACATTCACCTACATGGCTTGAGGTCAGCGAGGGGTACAGTACATTCATCTACATGGCTTGAGGTCAGCGAGGGGTACAGTACATTCATCTACATGGCTTGAGGTCAGCGAGGGGTACAGTACATTCACCTACATGGCTTGAGGTCGGCACGGGGTACAGTACATTCACCTACATGGCTTGAGGTCGGCACGGGGTACAGTACATTCATCTATATGGCTTGAGGTCGGCACGGGGTACAATACATTCACCTACATGGCTTGAGGTCGGCACGGGGTACAGTACATTCATCTATATGGCTTGAGGTCGGCACGGGGTACAGTACATTCACCTACATGGCTTGAGGTCAACACGGGGTACAGTACATTCACCTACATGGCTTGAGGTCAACACGGGGTACAGTACATTCACCTACATGGCTTGAGGTCGGCACGGGGTACAGTACATTCACCTACATGGCTTGAGGTCAGCACGGGGTACAGTACATTCACCTACATGGCTTGAGGTCAACACGGGGTACAGTACATTCACCTACATGGCTTGAGGTCAGCACGGGGTACAGTACATTCACCTACATGGCTTGAGGTCGGCACGGGGTACAGTACATTCACCTACATGGCTTGAGGTCAGCACGGGGTACAGTACATTCACCTACATGGCTTGAGGTCAGCACGGGGTACAGTACATTCACCTACATGGCTTGAGGTCAGCACGGGGTACAGTACATTCACCTACATGGCTTGAGGTCAACACGGGGTACAGTACATTCACCTACATGGCTTGAGGTCAGCACGGGGTACAGTACATTCACCTACATGGCTTGAGGTCAGCACGGGGTACAGTACATTCACCTACATGGCTTGAGGTCGGCACGGGGTACAGTACATTCACCTACATGGCTTGAGGTCAGCACGGGGTACAGTACATTCACCTACATGGCTTGAGGTCAGCACGGGGTACAGTACATTCACCTACATGGCTTGAGGTCAACACGGGGTACAGTACATTCACCTACATGGCTTGAGGTCAGCACGGGGTACAGTACATTCACCTACATGGCTTGAGGTCAACACGGGGTACAGTACATTCACCTACATGGCTTGAGGTCAGCACGGGGTACAGTACATTCACCTACATGGCTTGAGGTCAGCACGGGGTACAGTACATTCACCTACATGGCTTGAGGTCAGCACGGGGTACAGTACATTCACCTACATGGCTTGAGGTCAACACGGGGTACAGTACATTCACCTACATGGCTTGAGGTCGGCACGGGGTACAGTACATTCACCTACATGGCTTGAGGTCAGCACGGGGTACAGTACATTCACCTACATGGCTTGAGGTCGGCACGGGGTACAGTACATTCACCTACATGGCTTGAGGTCGGCACGGGGTACAGTACATTCACCTATATGGCTTGAGGTCAGCACGGGGTACAGTACATTCATCTACATGGCTTGAGGTCAGCACGGGGTACAGTACATTCATCTACATGGCTTGAGGTCAGCACGGGGTACAGTACATTCATCTACATGGCTTGAGGTCAGCACGGGGTACAGTACATTCATCTACATGGCTTGAGGTCAGCGAGGGGTACAGTACATTCACCTACATGGCTTGAGGTCAGCGAGGGGTACAGTACATTCACCTATATGGCTTGAGGTCAGCACGGGGTACAGTACATTCATCTACATGGCTTGAGGTCAGCACGGGGTACAGTACATTCATCTACATGGCTTGAGGTCAGCACGGGGTACAGTACATTCACCTATATGGCTTGAGGTCAGCGAGGGGTACAGTACATTCACCTACATGGCTTGAGGTCAGCGAGGGGTACAGTACATTCATCTATATGGCTTGAGGTCGGCACGGGGTACATTACATACACCTATATGGATTGAGGTCAGCACGGGGTACAGTACATTCACCTACATGGCTTGAGGTCGGCACGGGGTACAGTACATTCACCTACATGGCTTGAGGTCGGCACGGGGTACATTACATACACCTATATGGATTGAGGTCAGCACGGGGTACAGTACATTCACCTACATGGCTTGAGGTCAGCACGGGGTACAGTACATTCACCTATATGGCTTGAGGTCGGCACGGGGTACATTACATACACCTATATGGATTGAGGTCAGCACGGGGTACAGTACATTCACCTATATGGCTTGAGGTCAGCGGGGAGTACAGTACCACGCACATTTATGGAGTTGGTGCTCACAAACCTCGATATACCTATCTGAGTCTATTGCTGAGTCCCATTTTACCACTCAATAGATTTCAGGTCACTACAAGCTTACAACTCTCTATGCACCACAAGGTTTGATTTACGTCTACCTAAGCCACTTACCCTAATATATGACCATATCACGTTGCCGTTTTGAATTGTTTATTTACACTTTTTGATTCGTTTTTTACCCACACGAAGACATTGATAGTATTACACATTGAATACACTTCGAAATCTAAAAAGCAAAGATATAAATATATCCCAACAAATAATAATAATTCAGATAATGAGGCAGAGTTTTATCAAGACAATTAACCACTTACGTGGCTTCCCGTGGTAAGTACAAAAAGATAAAAGATAAAATAAATAAAGAAGAAAACAACCAAAGGGTATTTACACATTTACACACAGGACTAAAGAGATTATGTAAAGTGGGAACAAGAGTTACCACTGCCTTTATCTCGTTCCATATTTACACAACAGTCTCCAGTGATATTGATGATAATATGTAAAAGCAAAGCTTTCATCAGACAAGGAAGTAATGATTGAAGTCGCTGCGTCGCCAGAAGTAATTGTTTTGTTATTTTCCTTTTCTCCTTGTCACCAGGAACTCAATAAAACTACTCTTTATATATTTACTGTCTTTCAAATATTCACTTGACATTTCGACTTATTATGCTATCTCCTATACAATAGAACGCTACTCACCCCGGCAGTGGACTCCGTTGCCCTGCAGCAGGATGCTGTGTGAGGTGGACGCCATCACCTTGCGCCAGTTCACAGGGTAGCACAGCCGCGGGTTCTCGATGACGGCCACGCTGCCCGCGCTCACCTTCCGCAGCGACCGCAGGTTGTAGGCCTGCAGCGAGGACTTCACGATGTACAGGGCGGAGAAGAACCTGCGCAGGACGTTCTGTCGGACAAGGGAACACGTAGAAATATATAAATGTTTCAAGCAGTTTTAATGGCATATATTCAACTATACGTATCCCTCTGACCAAGCTATGTTGACTTAGTTACATATCCCTCCTACCATGCTACAGTTGACTTAGCTACATATCCCTCTCACAATGCCGTGGTTGACTTAGCTACATATCCCTCTGACCAAGCTATGTTGACCTAGTTACATATCCCTATGACAATGCCGTTTCGACTCAGTTACAAATTCCTATGACAATTCCATGTTGACTTAGCTACATATCCCTCCTACCATGCTACAGTTAACTTAGCTACATATCCCTCCTACCATGCTACAGTTGGCTTAGCTACATATCCCTCCTACCATGCTACAGTTGATTTAGCTACATATCCCTCCTACCATGCTACAGTTGGCTTAGCTACATATCCCTCCTACCATGCTACAGTTGATTTAGCTACATATCCCTCCTACCATGCTACAGTTGACTTAGCTACATATCCCTCCTACCATGCTGCAGTTGACCTAGCTACATATTCCTCCTACCATGCTACAGTTGACTTAGCTACATATCCCTCCTACCATGCTACAGTTGATTTAGCTACATATCCCTCCTACCATGCTACAGTTGACTTAGCTACATATCCCTCTGACCAAGCTATGTTGACTCACTCAGTCAGCTGACGTCCTCCGATAACCTCCAGGTTCCGGAAGTAGGAGAGGTTGGTGAAGTGGGGCGCGTCCGCTTGCACGCTCACGAACCCCGTGACTTCCCTCAGCGTGCTGAAGACCTCCATGCGGTCAGGATGCATCTTGGAGTAGCGCGGCCCGAAGGTGAAGCTGCACATCGCAAACAAACGCTTCGCTAATATCGTGCTGGACAAACGGCGCAATGGCGCCGGACTGAGGCGAAGATCCTTATAGAGAGAGTGTAATTATAGCCATCTTATAACCGGATTGTGTCAGATGAAACTTTGAGTGCAATTTGAAGTTGGTACAAAGTCTAAAATCATGGGTTCAAGTTTAAAGTAATATCAGATCTGGGGGAATCCCCCAAAAAATAAAATCTCAAGCTATATACGAAGAATAATTATAATGTATTACCAGTTAAATTCTGCAACTTTTAAATTGCCATATAAACTTATGGACAAACGTATTTTCCCATTATAGCATATTCATCAATCTTCTAGGGAAATTGATCAATTCCTTGAACCTTCGCAACTCGTGCTGCCTCTAAATTCACCGCCAGATCCTTGGTGCCATATTGATCAATTCTTTGAGTCATCGCAACGTGCGGTTTCATATCCCTCATATGGAGCTGCACTGATCAAATCTGAGCCTTCGCAACATGCGGCCATTGAAACAGCGGCCAGATCTTGCAACCTTGATACCATACTGACCAATTTCTTGAGCCTTCGCAATGTACGGCCTCCAAGATCTAACAGCTGTGGAGCTGCACTGATTAATTTCTTGAGCCTTCGCAACGCTAGGCCTCTAAGACCAGCGGCCAGATCTTGCAACCTTGATGCCTTTCTTATAAATTCTCTGAGCCTTTGCAACGCGCGGCCACTAAAACAGCGGCCAGATATTGCAACCTTGTACCGCATTAATAGATTCTTTGAGCCTTCGCAACGCGCGGCCACTAAAACAGCGGCCAGATATTGCAACCTTGTACCGCATTAATAGATTCTTTGAGCCTTCGCAACGCTCGGCCTCTAAGACCAGCGGCAGATCTTGCAGCTTTGGTGCCTTACTGATCAATTCTTCGAGCCTTTGCAACGCGCGGCCATTAAAACAGCGGCAAGATCTTGCATCTTCGGCGTTGCCTGATCATTTTTTGGACCTTCTCAAATTGCGTCTTAATACCAGTGCTAATCGTTGTTTTAAGCTAAATTTTGATTTGGGATTCCATATCTCTTCTATTTCTATACATTCTAAAATCATGGTTTCAAGCCTATTAACTGTCCAGTAGCTTATTTGAGAAAGATTCCTTTCATTAAATTATCTTTAGCCCAATTGTTGCTATGTTCCCTCTAACAATAGCTAAAAAATCATTATTTTTACAACTATGTACTTTGATGGCTAAACATTTTATCCAATTTACTAGAAGATTTTTTATAGAAGAAATAACTCTCTAAATGAAGCTTCAATTCACCCGCAGCAATAAACAATTCCAACTTTCTTGTTAAAATTTCAAACAATCAACGCTAGGGAAATGTCACTTAGATTTCTTTCAAGGCTTCGAACTCTTTTTACAAAATAGATGGAAATTTTCCGGGAGGATTGTTCTTTTAAAAACAAAAGTTATTTCTCCCGCCAAAAAAGACGTCAAAACTAGACGCCATCTATTGACCGTCTCCGCAAACTAATGGTCTCAGGTCGGTGACAAAGCCACAATACCAGCTTTGGCAAACTGAGAAGTGTCTACCTAGAGACCGTGGTTTCGGGCTAATAAACCTCGTCAGCCAGGGCTGACTTTATTCCATGGGATCCACAAGGGATCAAATTGCCACCTCTTTGGCAGATTGTGAATATTCCATCGCTTAAAACAGATTAGAACAAAATATCGAGAGAGGTTAGCCATAAGTTTTTTATTCAATCGTAGAACTGGAAATCTCTCTTTGCCAAAGATTTTTCCTGTGACCTTTATGTAAACAGAGACTTCTAGGTTTGCATAAACGGCCGAGGAAGATCCTGACAGCTTGCCAGTTATACGATTGAATAAACTCGCGTTTCTCGTTATTTTGTTCGAATCATTTCATTGTCAATGACTTCATTGACCATCCCAATCCTATATCCATTATAAATACTCCCCAGTGAAGGAATTGAATAGCACTCGTAATGGTCTTACATAAGGCTCTGAAATTTCATCCCTGTACCTCAGAGCAGTGGCATTTCCTCTACAAACACGTGGGAGGCTGTTACATGAGACGCAGGGGTCCATGCCTTTAGACCACCTCCTGTCAAATGGCCTTTTCTTACATTAGCGAGAGGTGCCAGGGATTCCCTGGTTCTCTCCAGTTGAAGAATGCTATGACTGAAGATCTTCCCACCATCGGCTCGCTATGTCCACATCTCACAGCACCAATTCAATCAAGCTCCATTAGAATAAATGGTCACGAAATGGACACAAATCATTGGCCAACTTGCATATAGACCATATTGCATACAGACCCTATTGCATACAGACCATATTGCATACAGACCATATTGAATACAGACCCTATTGCATATAGACCATATTGCATACAGACCATATTGCATACAGACCCTATTGCATACAGACCATATTGCATACAGACCCTATTGCATACAGACCATATTGCATACAGACCATATTGCATACAGACCTTATTGCATACAGACCATATTGCATACAGACCCTATTGTATACAGACCATATTGCATACAGACCATATTGCATACAGACCCTATTGCATATAGACCATATTGCATACAGACCATATTGCATACAGACCATATTGCATACAGACCCTATTGCATACAGACCATATTGCATACAGACCCTATTGCATACAGACCATATTGCATACAGACCATATTGCATACAGACCATATTGCATACAGACCCTATTGTATACAGACCATATTACATACAGACCCTATTGCATACAGACCATATAAAGATAATGCAACAGATTTCTGAAGATGAGTTTCTTTTCATTTTATTAGTGCTTTCTCAAGCTTTCGGGTATTTCTGCCCTTCTACAGGAGTACAAAAAACGAATAATAATAAACGCCTAGCGTTTCACCATCACATCCTTGTCTATAAGTTCACAGGTTCTTCTTGACTCCAGAAATCCGAGAGGACCCATTGATTACTTGGAAGACGTCGTTGAGAGAACTTCCTCGACATAAGTAATTGCATATCTTCCTTATACGTGTGTCATTTATTCACTTTATCCTAAAGCGCCAAGCAGACATCTTATAATTTAGAATAGTGTGTTTCATTTATTTATATTTTTATACCATTGGCTAACAACAACAAAAAGCTTTATTAAGACCTTTTAGTCTTATACAGATTATCCAAACAGAAATATATGATACATGTAGGAAAAACAGTAATAGTACCTTAATGGTAATATGATATTTATATACAGGAAAAATTATATAAAGACGATCAAGCTAATAGATTAGTCTAGGTAAATTTGAGGAAATTTATTATACATGGATTTACCACGGATTCACCGCAAATGAAGATAAAAAAAAAACAAAAGCTAATCACAATCAATATTGAGATAATGAAATTTATACATTGTAATTAAGACAATTGAGTTCATAAACAGATTTGAAAGAGTAAAACTGAGGAAAAGAAAAACCATTGACTAATGATGTTAATATAAAAATAATTTAAAATATTAATATCTCTATCTGACAGTTAAACAATACTAATGTTCTAAACAAGAATGTAATCAGAGAGAAGGAGAAATCCGGCGATAGACTGCACCAGCTGCCTGTCTCCCCGCGGGGCGACATTCCGGGGGCCTGGAGTGTTTGCCGAGGGGCGGGGGACAAACTTTGGAAAAACAAGTGTGAAGAGGAAAACTACTTATCGAACCTAGATAATCAAATATGCCACTTCTTTTGGATCATCTTCAAAGACGCCCACAGTTTGAATACTCTTTGAAATCTGAAAAATAGTACAAAAGTGAAGTTGTACTGGGATTAGGTCGATAAATTATGGGGAAAAAAGTCAAAAAGTACTGGAATCAACGATTAGTTGATATTTATTTCGACAGATGGCGCAAGCCATCAGCAACTTTTAGTTTCACGATCAGGAAATGATTTTTTCAATCGTTAATTCTTTGGGATGTTAGTTTTGTTTTCATTAAAGAAGACATACAATATTTATATAGAAATATCTAGAAAACACAGGTGTTCCTGGAGATCAGCATGCAAACTACCTGGTCTGTCCAGTACACTATTAACTAGTCACTAACCTGAGTGGGTTGCTGAACAGAACCAGTTGACCAAAAATACCATTCTGAGGTCAAGTCTGAAAGTCTGACCATAGATACCAATAAATAGATTAAAAGTAGCAATATGCAGTCATGGGGCTGCGTGGTCAGGAGTCTGGGTAACACAAAAAATGGGGAGGCTGGATGTCACCTCAGAGAGCCCAGCGGACGAAGACGCGGCAATGTACAGGAGAGTTTGATCTGCACGAGAGGGAGAAATAATCTGCTGCTGTCCGGCCCGTTTGCCGGTGTCCGGTGGTGGTCGTAAAACTGACTAACGACTTATGGAAGTTCCCTGGGAGGAAATAACACAATCTTGACGAAATTGGACCTCAGACCTCGAAATTGTTCCAAAATCACTTTATTAGGTACCACTCAAAAAGAGCAACTAGTTTACGATATTTGAAACAATGAATATAATATGAAGTTTATTCACATATTAAACAAAATGTTAACGCGGGATTCGATCCCGGTTCATGGCTGTCGGGAATCGAAGGTTTTAATCACTTGTCCACCGACTCTATTCTTGACATCTCACTGTCTCGGGTGTGAAGGACTCTTAATAAAACTTTATTGTTTTGCTTGTGATTACATAATGACCAAGCTGGCGTGTTAAAGTTTATCTAGTTATTGGGGGCTGTTACACAATTTATAATTATGGTATATATGTAAATGTTGTGTATAGTGACATATATTACTACATGTATATATTAGCTATCCATTTAGCAATTCGAAAATATTTTAAAATAAAAATAAACTTTTTAACATCACATAAGTTTAACTCCATTGAATTGATTTAAAATTGCTGAAGGAGGTCGGTGGAAGGATGGTCTAAACCGTTGGTTTTCTACCGCTACGACCCGGGATTGAATCCCGCATTGGGCACCTTTTTCTGATAAAAAAAATGCTCCAATGGCCCCTGATTGTTGCAAAAGTCCATTCCCACCAGTGAGTGCAAGTAACCAAACGGGGCTCTGGCACATTTGTAAGTGCAAAGTCGAACTGCTTTTCACATGTGTAGACATGTGGTGCACTTACAGTAAAATCAGTCGCCTTCTTCTACCCGCCATTATTATCATGGCCTGTACCACGTGTACTAGGGATTAAAAAAAAATTGCAGAAAGTTTCGAAAATGTTGCATTAAATATTGAAAAATCGTTCACTTTTTATTATAAGAATGATCCCATTGTGTTATTCTTTTACGCCGTTTTAAAGAGGATTTTTAACAATTTCAAACCAATTCAAGAGATGCACTAGCGCGCCATCTGTTATCAAAATTCGAAACTATTTTAAAGGCGTAAGATTCTTTTTGAAATTAAACAATTTCTACTGCCCTTACTGCAATGGAAAAATTAGTTCCAAAAATGCAATATAATAGCGGTATGGTAGATTAAACTGGCGAAACCGCTGGGAGGGTTCACCACTGATGAGCCAGGCCCTCCCATTAATTTTTCCATTGCAGTAAGGGCAGTAGAAATTGTTTTATTTCAAAAAGAATCTTACGCCTTTAAAATAGTTTCAAATTTCAATTCAAGAGAGTCAAATCTATCTGATACCAGCAGGACCACTCACTTGGGATACACCTCCTGGAAGCCGTTGAAGGAGGAGTCCAGGATTGTGAGAGAGCCCTCGATGATGGTGCAGCCCCTGAAGCTGTCGATGTTCCCGGCATGCACCACGTCCACTCCTTCACACTCTGCGCACGTTGACACAACTTAAAAAACCCAATGACTCTATCTAATTTAGTTTTTTTTTATCATAGAGCTCTAATACTGTATTGGAAGATCACAAGTCCATATCTCAGAAGAAGGCCAAGTGACACTCACTCCACTTTCTTACTGCTACTCTTTTTGTGTTGTTTTTCTTGCTTCCATCTTTCTCTTTCTTCTTTTTTTTTTCTGTTTATATCGTTGTTTCCTTTGTCTCACTGCTTTGTTCTTATGCATACCTCTGGTGAATCCTGTATAGGGTCAGTGACCCTAAATAAAGGCTTTTTGTTGTTGTTGTTGTATTGGAAGATTCTGATTATATATGCTACACGGGAGAGAAATTTTTGGGTCTGGTATTTCAGCAAACTGTGAACATAAGCTTCTGGGACACAATTGGGAAACCGCTGGGAGGGTTCAGCACTGATGAGCTAAGCCCTCCCAATATTTCTTCATCGCAGTAAGCACAGTAGAAAATGAATATTCGTGCTACACAACACAGCAGACCGTGGTACTGGCTTTGGCCCTCCTCAGTCCAGGGGAGGTTTGGATTTCACGCGAGCTGCAAGTGATTCTTGAAAATTTGACAAATTGACAGAGAGGTGATAGAATGGCTAGGTAGATCCTATGGCCACAATACCGATGTAGATATTGGCAGGAGGATCCTGTCTAGTGGTGTCCCCGACTCGAATCCGATAGTATCCAAAGATGATGGGGCAGTTTTTGCATCTATTTTGATGAGAGAGATGATCTTCCTCTATATAAAAAACGTGGAAAATTTTCCACTGAGGTACTGGCGTACAGAACAAGCAGCTAACGGTGGTGGACTTACTCTTGGGGCACGGCCCGTCGCACGGCACGCACTCGCCATTGTTGGCGTGTTTGTTGGGCGGGCAGGACCGCACGCAGGCCCCGCTGTCCCTCAGGAGGTGTTCTGGACACCAGGGCAGGGTGTTGAGCTGTCAGCTCACTGACAGCCAGCAGGTCCGACCTACCGGGACATGTCTTGACGCAGGTCGCTCCATAGGCGTACTTGCCGTAGGGGTTGGTCTCCCAGGAGTAGGTGGAGGGATTGTAGCGCATCATGGGCGGACACTCCTGCTTGCAGACCCCGCTGTCGTAGAAGTTGCGGCATGCCTGCGACATGCCCCACTGCAGTAAACTGGCAAACAATAGCACTCTACACGATGACAATACAGTGTCAACCCGAAATATGGAAAGCCACCGTATTGAACGACCGTTCAATAGCAAGAATGACATTTGAAATGATTTTATTGACGATCAGTCAATTTTTACAAAACAATAATGATGATATAAATGAATAAATGATTAAAATGTACAATGATTTTATGAGCTAGGGAGGCTCCACCACCTTGATAAGGTCTTCCTCCAGACGAGGTCTTCTTGGACCATCTCCAGGCCCAGAAAGTGAAAGAATGACACAGCGTTATCTATCAAACGTTTGAAGTCAATTTTCATTGTCATTTTTAAAGTACTTTAAAAAGGTGAACTTTCGAACTCTTCAGCACACAGCAGGCCTAGATACAAGACTACGAGCGCTGGCAACTATTAGCTTTTTAAATAATTCGTAAATATTTATTTATTACTATTTATGCAAACATTGTACTTACATATTTACATATTGAAAATAGAGCAATCCATAAATAAATCTTTAAATAAAAAGATATATATTTTGGATCAGAATATCATTTATTTTACCAATATTTCAGTTGGCTGAACGCCAACCTTTATCAAGGTATTATAACATGGTAACAAGGTATGTTATAATACCTTGATAAAGGTTGGCGTTCAGCCAACTGATATATTGGTAAAATAAATAATATTTTGATCCAAAATATGCCTTTTTATTTATATATGTTGCTGATGGCTTGCGCCATCTATCGGAATAAATAACAACTATTCTCGTTGATTTTTAATTATTTCAGAATTGGCCAAATACACATTCTTGATTAATCAAGAAAAGCTAACCACGGACGCGTTTCGGGCTGTTGGTCCTAATCAGCGTGGTGCAAGCTGTACCTCAACGACCAAAAAAATTGGTCATTAAGGCATCCTGAAAAATCATGAAACGGGTAGTTAAGGCCAGAATTGCGTGAGAACGCTACACAATGTGAAAAAATAATTCTTGATTAATCAAGAATGGGTATTTGGCCAATTCTGGAATAATTAAAAATCAACGAGAATAGTTGATATTTATTCCGATAGATGGCGCAGGCCATCAGCAACTTTCAGTTGCACGATAAGGAGATGCCTTTTTCTTCATTTATGCACCTTATCCCAGTACAATATCACATTTGTACTATTTTTTAGCATTTACATATATGTTGTTTACATCAATAATTGCCAGCTTGTAGCTTTGAGAATAGGTAAGAAGACCGTAGAAGGGTTTAAGATAGGGGTTTAACCTTCCTTATCAAAGTACTCAATAAAATATACATCTATATTGAAAATTGATTTCAAACTTTTATAAGAAGCTCTAGTTTCAGTTCCGACTTATCACGTGGAACAAAACTTGCTCTTCTAGTACAACACACAAATATCTGTGTGAAAAATAGGACAGAAGTGAATTTGTACCTGGATCAGGTGGATAAATTAATTAAAAAAGGCATTTCCTGATTGTGCAACTGAAAGATGGCGCAAGCCATCATCAACTTTTAGTTGCACGGTCAGGAAATGCCTTTTTTTTCTTAATATATCTATGATCCAATACAGTATTAGAGTTCTAAAGAAGCGGTCTGGTAGATTAAATTGGCGAAACCGCTGGGAGAGTTCACCACTGATGAACCAAGTCCTCCCAATATATATATATATATATATTATCGCAGTAAGGGCAGTAGAAGTTTGATTTATTTGTGAAAAGAAACATTCGCGTTTTGGTGTTTTCATTTGTAATATATCTGTGTATTGATTGACTTGAACCACATTTACCTGCACATAAACCAAGAAGTCGTATTTTTTTAAAGGGTAAAGAAGAAAGAATATGCAATTAGAAAACACACCAGATTAATGTAATAAATTTATGGGGAAATGCCGGGTATTGGGAAAATGATTGGTCTTGCACCCCTATTGGGACAAATAGCCACTAAATGGGATGATATACGTATATAGGTATATATTCTTTAAAAATAATATTCTTATTTAGATTCATGGACAAAACTCGAGGAAGTTGTACCTTTTAGCATGTATATCGGGATTCAGACAATAACTCTGAAAGATACACTCATGGACAAAACTTGAGGAAGTTGTACCTTTTAGCATGTATATCGGGATTCAGACAATAACTCTGAAAGATACACTCATGGACAAAACTCGAGGAAGTTGTACCTTTTAGCATGTATATCGGGATTCAGACAATAACTCTGAAAGATACACTCATGGACAAAACTTGAGGAAGTTGTACCTTTTAGCATGTATATCGGGATTCAGACAATACCTTTAAAAGACACACTCATGGACAAAACTTAAGAAAGTTGTACCTTTTACCATGTATATCGTGATTCAGACAATACCTCTGAAAGATACACTAATGGACAAAACTCGAGGAAGTTGTACCTTTTAGCATGTATATCGGGATTCAGACAATAACTCTGAAAGATACACTCATGGACAAAACTTGAGGAAGTTGTACCTTTTATCATGTATATCGGGATTCAGACAATAACTCTGAAAGACACACTCATGGACAAAACCTAAGGAAGTTGTACCTTTTAGTATCTATATCGGGATTCAGACAATAACTCTGAAAGATACACTCATGGACAAAACCTAAGGAAGTTGTACCTTTTAGTATTTATATCGGGATTCAGACAATAACTCTGAAAGATACACTCATGGACAAAACCAAAGGAAGTTGTACCTTTTAGTATTTATATCGGGATTCAGACAATAACTCTGAAAGATACACTCATGGACAAAACTTAAGGAAGTTGTACCTTTTAGTATGTATATCGGGATTCAGACAATAACTCTGAAAGATACACTCATGGACAAAACTTAAGGAAGTTGTACCTTTTAGTATGTATATCGGGATTCAGACAATAACTCTGAAAGATACACTCATGGACAAAACTTAAGGAAGTTGTACCTTTTAGTATGTATATCGGGATTCAGACAATAACTCTGAAAGATACACTCATGGACAAAACTTAAGGAAGTTGTACCTTTTATCATGTATATCGGGATTCAGACAATAACTCTAAAAGATACACTCATGGACAAAACTCGAGGAAGTTATATCTTTTAGTATGTATATCGGGATTCAGACAATAACTCCGAAAGATACACTCATGGACAAAACTTGAGGAAGTTTTACCTTTTAAATGTATATCAGGATTCAGACAATAACTCTGAAAGATATTACAGTGACCTTTATTGAAGACACACGAGATAACCAAGTGTGAACAAAATTGCCTCCGTATCTCCTTTAAAACTACAAAAAAAAAAAAAAAAAAAAACAGCCGACTGGAGACATATTAAAATAAAAAAGACATAAACTTACCGCTCACATGGTAGAGCGCTATTTAATGGAACAAAAATCAACTAAACGTTGATTTAACTTGTTCCATGATATCTAGCCAACCCAATTTCTTGGCAAATCAATAAAAAGTCAACCACGAAAGCGTTTCAGGCTGTTGACCATCGTCAGCATGGTGCAGACTGTACCTCAACAACCAAAAATTTGGTCCAAGCGTGAGCGGTCAGAATATGCCCTTTTTTATTTAAAATATCAACACCTGGTTCTTTATCTATTGCCAGTCTCTGGTAGCTAGCTGGTCACCCGCCGCATCCTATCCGATTCATTGGCCAATCAGAGCTCTTTGGCTTCTTGCACTACCAGGTCTATGGTTCAGTAGAGAGCTGAGAATAGGGTCAAGAATGAAGAAAAAAGATAACCAGAAGACACACAGTAGTTGTTATGTATCTCCACCAAGACTGTATAGGGCTGAATACCTATTTACATATTGGAACTGTCTATTATTGTCTTTGTTAACGAGTAAAATAAACCTTTTTTCTTGTGTATGAGAGATAAATAGGGATTTTCTTCAATGTGACAAAGCCACAACACCAGCTTTGGAAAGCTCAAAAGACCTACATAGAGACCATGGTTTCGGGATAATGACCTTTGTCAGTCCAGGGCTGGGAGAAGTGACCTTTCCTTTTATAGCTAGATATCCTCCCTATAGAATTTACATCTTATATACGATATCATTTTTAAAATCTTAGAATAAAATTAAAATTTACTTTCTTTTTATTAAATCAAATAATCAAGCTTTCGAGCAAACCTCTTCTACAGGTTTGTGACAAATGTGACGGGAGGAAGTGAAATTTTATTGTATGTACACGCGATAACAAGTTTCGTCAAAACCAAAAATACCATTCATGAAATAAAAACAACTAAATCTACGCATTAAAAAAATGATGAACCGTGAATCGGCCAAATAGTTCTAAAATTTGTTGATAGATGGCGTTACTAGCATGGAGATCGTTCCGCGCCATTTTCCTGTTTACAACGGAGCACTGGCCATTTTCGCGCCATAATTCCTTAAGGAAAAAAAAGTGGTTTGGAACAAACGTAAACAATAATTTTACGAGTTTCCCGCAAGGTCTTTCTTTTTATTCTGCTCCATTAAAATCAAGTAGTTACAATGATCGGCCTTTTGGATCTTCAATTGAGAAAATGCCTTTTGGAAACCACCTCTCGTTAAGAAAAAAACCTTCAACTTCGGAAGACTATACTGTCCTTGTCAGGGGGAATTTGTGCCAGGAGATAAACAAATTAAGAACACAGTAGGAACTACTGGAGCCAATAAAATTTGAGGATAAAATTTAGGATTTAGAAAATTCGTTTCTTTTCCGTCTAAGACAGGGTTGGGCAAACTGCGGCTCGTGAGTCACATGTGGCTCTTTGGATGTGAAGCTCTTTATATAGTTCCATACGTAGGGGTCTTAATAAAGGCTTTTGTGTGTGCGTGTGTAGTTCCATACGTAAATATTATTTATGCGAGTACTATTTATTGTTGGCAAGAAAAATGTATGGCTCTTTAAAAACTTTGAAATTTTGTAAATTGTAATTTTTGGCTCTGTCTAAGCCCAGAGGTAGGAAGCTCACTCATCAACCTTCATTGATTTCTAGATGGAGAAAACGTAGCTGTGTTCGAATTGAACGTGTTTATTGGCTGCTGCGGATCTATGGTCTAGGATAAAGAATAAATAACGCGGAATGATTCCAACTTCTGTGAGAAAGACGTAAGGAAGGAGTACCAGGCAGTCACTCTGCGTGGGCCCCGTGCAGCCGCCGGCGCAGAAGAGATGACAGCATTCCCGGGGGTTGGGGCCGAAGCATCGACCCTGGTGGCACTGGGGGGAACAGGTGATCTTGGAGAACCTCTGGCAGTTGTGGGGGCCGGGGCCCCAGCACCCGCGCTCGCACCGCCGGTCACACTTGGGGCCTGCACACGTGTGGTAGAGCACACGTTCTATCACTGACTTCTAGATAGTGTGTGAGTGAAGAAACAATCGATGTGCAAAATTTAAGTGTTAAATTTCAAATGTTTATTGTAGGATTACTTTCTATAAATGTTTCCAAATGCCAAGTGTATGTTATATAATCAGTGTAGGTGACCACTCACAGACTTGGTCCGTCTCCTCGTTGGAAGAGATGTTTTTGGCGCTGACGTCGGACAGGATCTCGTCCCACCGGATGGTGTGGAGGTAGCAGAGGTTGAAGTTGTTGAAGATGCCCACGTTGCCTGCCAGGATGTCTGCGTCACACCACCCGCTGACATCTACTTGTGGAACCTCGGCCTTTAATGGCGACAACTTGGATTCAAGTTCACTCATGAACAACACCTAATAATATTTTCAAAATTAATTAAAAAATTGATAATTCATATCAATATTAAGATGAAAATACCAGGTTTACAGGGAGAAGTTTCTTTTCAAAATCTTTAATCTCTAGCTTTCAGGTACGAACGTCATTCTACCGGAGAGAACATGATACGTATCTTTTTATTGTGAATAAACAAGCTTTCAAGCAACGACGCTCTTGTACTGGCTTAACTATGTCAAATGGAGAAATACAAACTGTTTGTTTTTACAAATGGCTTGTTTACTGTGTAACAATATTTTTGAAAAAAATACATTTATTTATAGGACAATCAATGCTTTTTTTTTTCTTCTATTAAGAGATCTTTTTATACAATATACAATATTCTTTTAAAAAATTCCGTTCATCATTACTCTTCATAATTCACCCTTTCATACCTCATCCAAAAAGATTAGAAATAGTCAATATTTCACCTTGAAATAAATTTTGATTTTTCATTGAAAAGAAACTCATGCGGTGTAACTTCAAGTGTCGTTTTACAATCACTGGCCGCGGTGCATTATATACAATATTCTTGTCAATAAGTAAAATAAGCCATGATGTGTGTGTATGCTGGAGAAAATCTTAAGACCTTTCATGTCGCCCATAGCTTGTGTAACAACATTCTTGAAAATCTCGCCCTTTCATTTATCGAACAGCAGTTTTTATATACCGCTATTCTAAGACTATTATTTTAAAGATAAACTTTGCTAGCAAATGTAAAATAAAGCCTTTTTTCTGGATTTATTTCAACAAAAATTCTGAATGGTCATTGTCACATTCAGGCAGATTATTTAAAGGTATTGAAATAGAATCCAACTTGCCCTTCATTGCTAAGGTGAAAACCAAACCGTGGACCTCTTCACCTGCCCAACCTTCCAATACCAAAGATTCCTGATGGTCACCCTCCTAGAGATCACCAATCTAAGTACAGTGTTGTGTATGTAAATGGTTGAAAATCTGTATTTATTTTGCATGTTTTATCATTATCATCATGTAAATATGTATATATAGGACATTAACGGTGTAATTAAAGGCAATTGATCAGTAGATCTCGGCACGTGGTGTGTACCTGGAGAAGTATCTCGAGATAAACGGATGCTTGACTGTGTCTGACTATTACTGGGAGGAAACACAACATACATCATCCTTTGAAAATCTCCCAAGAAATAAAACTGCATGGCGCCAACTCATTACTTGGACTTCCACAGACATTGTAAATCAAACCAAGAAGGCTAAGTTAGAATGAAAACCCGGGTAGTTGGCGACTACTGTACGTGGCTCCAGAAACCTGGGTTAACTAAATAATTAACAATAATGTTTCTGTGAAAAATAGACCCTTCGGCCAATTAGAATCTTTTTTTTTTTTATTGTCTTAAAGGGCGCGATAACACTTAATATCCCCAAAGTTTTCACAAGATATATTTGTTTTAATATACCCCGATCTGCTTTCTTTATGTGAATTCTCCCTCACTTAAAAAAACTCTAACTGTCCGAAATGTCTATTTTTATACAGAAATATGAATGACGGCCAGGCAGGCAGCCTTTATCTTCAGGATAACAATAATGTGTCTGAGAGAAATGTTAAAACCCTTCATGTCATTAATGACAGAGATCTGCAGATGCACCCAGCCTGTCTTGCACAGGCCACGTGTAAAGAAGGTATGTCTGAAAGGTGAGCAAGCAGGGTCTTCTTACATATCGACCCTCGACCCTGTCTTGAGATAAGACTTGGCCAGGTGCCTCTGTCGCTACGGCCCGCTCGCTTATCGACGAGTACTGCTAGCTGAAGGCTACCTATCCGATATAATATACAGAATCGTTATTATCACTATTTTGTTTGTCTTTTTAGGGAGAGAATCTACGTCATTTCGACAGATAGCATGCTTCCTTGTATCGCTGGCATTGCTCAAGGAACTCCTAAAAAAGAATCCAACCCTAATTTCGTGTTTTCCCTATAAATAATGAGAACTTGGACAATCAACATCTTCCTTATTCCTAGAACAGTGTTGAAATTTTGGAGCAAAAATGGAGTATACGTGTAAAGTAAACCGTGTAGAATAACACGAAGTGAGCGTGTACGTGTGTAAAGTAACACGTGACATATACACGGAGTGCGAGTGGAGTGTTTGCAGTTCACTCAGCTTTCGAGATTAAAAATGATTATTTTTTTCAAACTTCTCAGACTCTCATATTTACATATCTCCGACAGGGTGCCCTTGATTAGCGTTGGTTTCCCTTTATTGGAGATAAAATACTTGAGTATTTCGACATGATCAAATTGCTGCTATAAAAGCTCTGATATGTGGTGCGCTGTAAATTCAAGCAATCTTGATTCAGCCAAAAGTGTTTTACATTTGTTCGAATAATGGTTTCATTCAGTCTTATAACTCATGCGATTATTTACAGAATGTCCCGAAATTATCACAAGTAATTTTGATAGAAAAAAAAACCCGCAGATTTATATAAAAAAAGGCCTTCCTGGATATGTGAAAGAAAAGAAAAACAAATTTTTCGCAAAATATTTCGAGGCATTTCTCCCTATTTATCAATTTTTGCACAGTGAACTTAAAATTAATTTACAAATGCTCATTTATCACATGGAAATAACTTTGTCATTGGTCAAGATTGAAAACAATATATTAAAAATAAAAAAGACATATCCTGACCAGGAGCACATGTGCTTTTCAGAAGGCAGAGCGCCATCTGGTGGAACAGAAATAAACTAAACATTGATTTAGCCTGTTCCCTGATATTTGGCCAACCCAATTTCTTGATAAATCAAGAAAAGCCATCCACGAACGCGTTTTGCTCGTAAGCGCTCGTCAGCGTGGAGTAGGCTGTATCACTGCGATCAAAAAGATTTTTGGTCCCAGGGGCTTCTTGAGAAACCAAGAAATGGGTATTTAAGGCCAAACTTGCGTTTCTATCAAATTCTATTCTATTAAAATAATATATATAAATAATTCACACAATTATGTTTTTAAATAAAAGATAAAAAAAATATTGGGTTCTTGTTAGCATATAAACCTTAGACTACAAATCTTCATCTGCATCAATCAAATGCGTTAAGTAGCAGGATCTGGACGACTAATTTTGACCGCTTAAACGGGAAAATAGACGACCAAGAAATGTCTCTTGAATTAATTGAATTGTTTCTTGAGCTGTCGAGGAGGTCATTTACCCTATTCCATACATAATCCTATACCGTATACCTGATGAATAAAAAAGAATGGTGTCATTTATACAAATCATAAACCGGCGTTCTCTATCAAAACGACGTGCATTTTGGAACAGCCTGTAGATGTTCATAAGAATTAACAACGAATGGTTATGAGAGAAAATATTCTTCCAAAGACCCAGAAAACCTACAGTTGGTGTAGATACTGTAGGATGTAGATACCTTGCAGGGAGGGCATCTCCAGCACCTGGAGGCGGTTGAGGGTGACCATGAGGGCGAAGGGCTCCTCCCGCACGCTG
This sequence comes from Cordylochernes scorpioides, assembly GCA_030710605.1. Taxonomy (NCBI): domain Eukaryota; kingdom Metazoa; phylum Arthropoda; class Arachnida; order Pseudoscorpiones; family Chernetidae; genus Cordylochernes; species Cordylochernes scorpioides. The sequence continues at coordinate 2,399,850 of CP092871.1, read as the reverse complement.
AGTTTGAAGAGCGAGCGGCCGCGGATGATGGCGAGGGAGGGCAGCGAGATACGCGGGACGTCCACGTGGGACACCAGTAGGTAGCCTGTCACCTCGCGGATGTCGGACAGGAAGCTCAAGTCCAGGGTGGAAGTCTCGTCCTGGGACCACACAGATCGGTCGAGAATGAGGACTCCTGCCCGATGTAAATACAGAAGATAGAAATCCAAATATGATCGCAGAGATACAACTTATCCTTAACAACCTATCCTCACTTCAAACTACTGAACGAGTCCAGTATTTGAAATCTCATTCTGGTAGACAGAAAACCCAAAGAACAAACATCTATTACTGAAATATACTTCCACCAAGGATTTCATTCTCTATTCTAAAAAACTTGGAATATTCCATCATCCCCAAAATCTGTTTTCCAAACTGCCTGGGGAACTAGAATAAAAGGAACATATGCAATGGTGTAAATATGTAAATAATAATTCCATTTACAACCTTCGCTATGCAACTTAGATTAATTTTGTTGCTCTTGTAAGGATTCTATGACGAAAACAAATATTTTTACTGAGCTTTTTTCTTAGTTCCAGTCCCAAATTTCAATTTGAGATACAAAATATCTCCTTATCATGCGCTACAATCCCGCTTATACGTTCTTTCTACTTTGAACCGTATTGTCCTCAAAATCTTCGTCAGCCAAGTATTGACGAATTTTTTTGCCTAGATTTTTAATGGGTTTTATTTATTCACACATAACACGAGTCGTATAGAGAGAATTAAAAATAAATTGATTATCTGCAGTGTCGGGCATGAATAAATGTTTTGGCTAATAGCTATAATCTATATAAATATACTATGTCTGTGGGTTGCACGATTTCAACTTGGAAACTGCTGGAAGTTGAGACTTGATTTTTCAACGATTGTTCAAAACCTCACAGAAAAAGAAGTCCAAATATTCAGGTTCAAACTTCCTTGGGATTACAAACAATGTTCTAATTCAAGATTAATATTAATTCATCTATCATATACATTCAGTAATCAGTTTTTAAAATCGTCACACACATGCATATATTTATATCTCTCTATATATATAAATGTCAAGTAGACAAATAAATACAAGAGGAGGAATCGCAGAATATCATTTCTAAAAAGGATTAAAAACTAACGGCGACGAGATTTTTTTATTGTAGAGATATAATCTTTGCGAGAACTTTCGGCCAATTACGTTCTTCGACAGGCTGTGATACGAATAACCTATCACAGCCTGTTGAAGGACGTTGTTATTCGAAAGTTTTCGCAAAGATTATATCTCTACAATAAAAAATCTCGTCGCCGTTAGTTTTATATCCTTCTCCCTCTCTCTCATAATTAGTACAGACTGCGCACTTTCCTGTATTGACAAGATGTCAGTAAAAATATGTCAATTGTCATTGTCTCTCTCTCTCCCTCTCATAATTAGTACAGACTGCGCACTTTCCTGTATTGACAAGATGTCAGTAAAAATATGTCAATTGTCATTGTCTCTCTCTCTCCCTCTCATAATTAGTACAGACTGTGCACTTTCCTGTATTGACAAGATGTCAGTAAAAATATGTCAATTGTCATTGTCTCTCTCTCTCCCTCTCATAATTAGTACAGACTGCGCACTTTCCTGTATTGACAAGATGTCAGTAAAAATATGTCAATTGTCATTGTCTCTCTCTCTCCCTCTCATAATTAGTACAGACTGTGCACTTTCCTGTATTGACAAGATGTCAGTAAAAATATGTCAATTGTCATTGTCTCTCTCTCTCCCTCTCATAATTAGTACAGACTGTGCACTTTCCTGTATTGACAAGATGTCAGTAAAAATATGATAATTGTCATTGTCTCTCTCTCTCCCTCTCATAATTAGTACAGACTGTGCACTTTCCTGTATTGACAAGATGTCAGTAAAAATATGATAATTGTCATTGTCTCTCTCTCTCCCTCTCTCTCTCTCTTAGAGAGAGATAATTTAATATATATATATGTAATTTAAACCAACAACCCCATATTGCATATAACTTATAACAAGATTTTCATGTTGTATAATAGAAACACATCTGTAAATGATTATACGCATGATTGACATGTGTCATTACATCATCATATGTAATGTAATTTGTACAAACTGAGGATAAATAAATAAAATTCTGTAATAGATTAAGAGTTGAGCTAAAGAGATAGAAGTCGAAAACGTCTAAATTCGAGATAGATGGAAATCACAAACAAAATCTAAAGATAGATTGGAAGCTGTCAGGACGGCGCCAGTTTAGAATGTCACCAGATACATATATAAGTAAAACCATAAAAAGGCCTGGAACTGATGGTCGTTCCAGACCCGATCGTAAAACAGGCTAAAGTTCTAATAGTATATAGCATTATTGAAATGTATTTACTTTTTAAGAATTCTTATTGAAGTTTCCCATTTTTGAATTTATTATTTTATTTCCCACTTATATCATTCGCTTTTAGCCAAATCCCCAGAAGAGCTTCTTGACAAAGTTCTGCTGTTGTTATTGAATCCAACGTACCTGCTGCAGCCAGGTAAGCTCCAGGTTGCCGTCGACGTAGGTACAGTTGGAATAGCGGTCCCGTAGGTTCTGATAGTGACTGGCTCGGTTGGCCGGCACGGACATACGGCCGGTTGTGCCGATGCAGACTGCCGGCACCATTCTAACAACTGCTGGAGGCTAATGTAAGTCAATACTCACTTTTTCCTTTGGAAACTAATACTTCTTTGTCGTCCTTTCTGGCGGAGGACGTCAGGATCACGGAGGCGATGAGATAAATACACAGAATGATATCACAGCTCATGATGGAAGCACGGAGGACTATGGGGGGATCTTGCGAATCATTCTCCCCGGCCGAGATCTCCTAAGCTGGAAGCTCATGGATTTCTGAAACACAAAGGATACCTTTGCCATCCTATCTTAAGAAATGAAAGCATTAAAGCAAGAATGATGTCTTTTACATATTAAGTGTACATATTAAGAGGTAATGTTGACAATTCCATTTCTCCATCCAACGCTACGTCTGCCATGTACTATGTCTCAATATTGATTGAAAGACTCAATGTCAACAATAATGTCTATAATACTTTACTGAATGTTAAAACAGCATTTTTAAGATCTTTAAGTCAAATTATCTTCAATAAAATGTCAACAATTGAAAGTCATTTTACACAAATGTTGTTCACAATTGGTTTACTCGAAAATACGATTGTTCCTAATAATCTAAATAAAATATATGAACGGTTGCGTATAATTAAATTTAACTAAAATTGGGGCAAACATTTTATAAAGTTGGACATTGTGCGCCATTGAAGATGTGCTTATTATTTTTCACAAACAGCTTCTCAATGCAAGTTTAAAACCCGGATGGTCATTGTTCAGAAACCAGTGCGCCACTGAAGATATTTATCATAATGTGAAAATAGTCTGGAGCAGTACATTATTGAAAAGCTACAAAATCAGGAGGGGAAGATTTTCTTGTAAGGTTGTTTTTATTTAACCGAGCTTTTTCGAGAATTTCTGTCCTTCTACAGTCAATTTTTACTTCTGTCGAAATGCAGAAATGCTCGAATGTTCGTTTTAATAAAAAAACCCTACAAGAGGTTCTTCTCGTCTCACAATTTTCTACTTTTTTTATAATATATTTATTATATATAAAAACAACTTCAAAGCAAAGTTTCGGTGATGTTGAGTGCCTGCGGCTTGTTTTCCAGTTTCACTCTTTAGAGTGGAATGCCAAGATGGGAGAGGGGGGGGGGAGGCGTATCCATAATACTTCTGGAACTACCAACTTTGCTTATACAAGGTTGTCCCAAAAGTTTGTAAACACTTGCAAAAATTGAAATACCAATATTATTCGCCGTTATGTATAATGTCTTTGTATTATGTATAAAGTAATTGTATTATTTATTATTATGTATTATTCGTAGTAATAATATAATTCGCAAAGTAATAAGAAAAATAACGTTTTAAGAAAACACGAACTTTTGGGACAACCTTATCTATTTATTATATTGCAAAAACAGATTCCATGCAAAGTTTCGGTGATATTGGCTGTCTGCGGCTGTTTGCCAGTTTCACTTTCGAGTATTATGCTAAGATAGGTGTAGACGTATCCACAATACTTATGGAACTATCAACTTTGCTTGCATTGATAGTTTTTGTTCCAACAAGCAGCAGCCGGGGTGTGCACAGTATTCTGGAACTACAAACGTTACTTGCATTGATAGTTTTTGTTCCAATAAACAGCAGCCGGGGTGTGCGCAGTATTCTGGAACTACCAATATTGCCTGCATTGACAGTTTTTGTTCCAACAAGCAGCAGCCGGGGTGTGCGTAGTATTCTGGAACTACCAACTTTGCCTGCATTGATAGTTTTTGTTCCAAAAAGCAGCAGCCGGGGTGTGCGCAGTATTCTGGAACTACCAACTTTGCCTGCATTGATAGTTTTTGTTCCAACAAGCAGCAGCCGGGGTGTGCGCAGTATTCTGGAACTACCAACTTTGCCTGCATTGATAGTTTTGTTCCAACAAGCAGCAGCCGGGGTGTGCGCAGTATTCTGGAACTACCAATATTGCCTGCATTGATAGTTTTTGTTCCAACAAGCAGCAGCCGGGGTGTGCGTAGTATTCTGGAACTACCAATATTGCCTGCATTGATAGTTTTTGTTCCAACAAGCAGCAGCCGGGGTGTGCGCAGTATTCTGGAACTACCAATATTGCCTGCATTGATAGTTTTTGTTCCAACAAGCAGCAGCCGGGGTGTGCGCAGTATTCTGGAACTACCAATATTGCCTGCATTGATAGTTTTTGTTCCAACAAGCAGCAGCCGGGGTGTGCGCAGTATTCTGGAACTACCAATATTGCCTGCATTGATAGTTTTTGTTCCAACAAGCAGCAGCCGGGGTGTGCGTAGTATTCTGGAACTACCAACTTTGCCTGCATTGATAGTTTTTGTTCCAACAAGCAGCAGCCGGGGTGTGCGCAGTATTCTGGAACTACCAATATTGCCTGCATTGATAGTTTTTGTTCCAAAAAGCAGCAGCCGGGGTGTGCGCAGTATTCTGGAACTACCAACTTTGCCTGCATTGATAGTTTTTGTTCCAACAAGCAGCAGCCGGGGTGTGCGCAGTATTCTGGAACTACCAATATTGCCTGCATTGATAGTTTTTGTTCCAAAAAGCAGCAGCCGGGGTGTGCGCAGTATTCTGGAACTACCAACTTTGCCTGCATTGATAGTTTTTGTTCCAACAAGCAGCAGCCGGGGTGTGCGCAGTATTCTGGAACTACCAATATTGCCTGCATTGATAGTTTTTGTTCCAACAAGCAGCAGCCGGGGTGTGCGCAGTATTCTGGAACTACCAACTTTCCCTGCATTGATAGTTTTTGTTCCAACAAGCAGCAGCCGGGCTGTGCGTAGTATTCTGGAACTACCAACTTTGCCTGCATTGATAGTTTTTGTTCCAACAAGCAGCAGCCGGGGTGTGAGCAGTATTCTGTAACTACCAACTTTGCCTGCATTGATAGTTTTTGTTCCAACAAGCAGCAGCCGGGGTGTGCGCAGTATTCTGGAACTACCAATATTGCCTGCATTGATAGTTTTTGTTCCAGCAAGCAGCAGCCGGGGTGTGCGCAGTATTCTGGAACTACCAATATTGCCTGCATTGATAGTTTTTGTTCCAACAAGCAGCAGCCGGGGTGTGCGCAGTATTCTGGAACTACCAACTTTCCCTGCATTGATAGTTTTTGTTCCAACAAGCAGCAGCCGGGCTGTGCGTAGTATTCTGGAACTACCAACTTTGCCTGCATTGATAGTTTTTGTTCCAACAAGCAGCAGCCGGGGTGTGAGCAGTATTCTGTAACTACCAACTTTGCCTGCATTGATAGTTTTTGTTCCAACAAGCAGCAGCCGGGGTGTGCGCAGTATTCTGTAACTACCAACTTTGCCTGCATTGATAGTTTTTGTTCCAACAAGCAGCAGCCGGGGTGTGCGCAGTATTCTGGAACTACCAATATTGCCTGCATTGATAGTTTTTGTTCCAACAAGCAGCAGCCGGGGTGTGCGCTGTATTCTGGAACTACCAACTTTGCCTGCATTGATAGTTTTTGTTCCAACAAGTAGCAGCCGGGGTGTGCGCAGTATTCTGGAACTACCAATATTGCCTGCATTGATAGTTTTGTTCCAACAAGCAGCAGCCGGGGTGTGCGCAGTATTCTGGAACTACCAATATTGCCTGCATTGATAGTTTTTGTTCCAACAAGCAGCAGCCGAGGTGTGCGCAGTATTCTGGAACTACCTACTTTGCCTGCATTGATAGTTTTTGTTCCAACAAGCAGCAGCCGGGGTGTGCGCTGTATTCTGGAACTACCAATATTGCCTGCATTGATAGTTTTTGTTCCAACAAGCAGCAGCCGGGGTGTGCGCAGTATTCTGGAACTACCAATATTGCCTGCATTGATAGTTTTTGTTCCAACAAGCAGCAGCCGAGGTGTGCGCAGTATTCTGGAACTACCTACTTTGCCTGCATTGATAGTTTTTGTTCCAACAAGCAGCAGCCGGGGTGTGCGCTGTATTCTGGAACTACCAATATTGCCTGCATTGATAGTTTTTGTTCCAACAAGCAGCAGCCGGGGTGTGCGCAGTATTCTGGAACTACCAATATTGCCTGCATTGATAGTTTTTGTTCCAACAAGCAGCAGCCGGGGTGTGCGCAGTATTCTGGAACTACCAATATTGCCTGCATTGATAGTTTTTGTTCCAACAAGCAGCAGCCGGGGTGTGCGCAGTATTCTGGAACTACCAATATTGCCTGCATTGATAGTTTTTGTTCCAACAAGCAGCAGCCGGGGTGTGCGCAGTATTCTGAACTACCAACTATTGCCTGCATTGATAGTTTTTGTTCCAACAAGCAGCAGCCGGGGTGTGCGCAGTATTCTGGAACTACCAACTTTGCCTGCATTGATAGTTTTTGTTCCAACAAGCAGCAGCCGGGGTGTGCGCAGTATTCTGGAACTACCAATATTGCCTGCATTGATAGTTTTTGTTCCAACAAGCAGCAGCCGGGGTGTGCGCAGTATTCTGGAACTACCAATATTGCCTGCATTGATAGTTTTTGTTCCAACAAGCAGCAGCCGGGGTGTGCGCTGTATTCTGGAACTACCAATATTGCCTGCATTGATAGTTTTTGTTCCAACAAGCAGCAGCCGGGGTGTGCGCAGTATTCTGGAACTACCAATATTGCCTGCATTGATAGTTTTTGTTCCAACAAGCAGCAGCCGGGGTGTGCGCAGTATTCTGGAACTACCAATATTGCCTGCATTGATAGTTTTTGTTCCAACGAGCAGCAGCCGGGGTGTGCGCAGTATTCTGGAACTACCAACTTTGCCTGCATTGATAGTTTTTGTTCCAACAAGCAGCAGCCGGGGTGTGCGCAGTATTCTGGAACTACCAACTTTCCCTGCATTGATAGTTTTTGTTCCAACAAGCAGCAGCCGGGGTGTGCGCAGTATTCTGGAACTACCAACTTTGCCTGCATTGATAGTTTTTGTTCCAACAAGCAGCAGCCGGGGTGTGCGCAGTATTCTGGAACTACCAATATTGCCTGCATTGATAGTTTTTGTTCCAGCAAGCAGCAGCCGGGGTGTGCGCAGTATTCTGTAACTACCAATATTGCCTGCATTGATAGTTTTTGTTCCAACAAGCAGCAGCCGGGGTGTGCGCAGTATTCTGGAACTACCAACTTTGCCTGCATTGATAGTTTTTGTTCCAACAAGCAGCAGCCGGGGTGTGCGCAGTATTCTGGAACTACCAACTTTGCCTGCATTGATAGTTTTTGTTCCAACAAGCAGCAGCCGGGGTGTGCGTAGTATTCTGGAACTACCAATATTGCCTGCATTGATAGTTTTTGTTCCAACAAGCAGCAGCCGAGGTGTGCGTAGTATTCTGGAACTACCAATATTGCCTGCATTGATAGTTTTTGTTCCAACAAGCAGCAGCCGGGGTGTGCGTAGTATTCTGGAACTACCAACTTTCCCTGCATTGATAGTTTTTGTTCCAACAAGCAGCAGCCGGGGTGTGCGCAGTATTCTGGAACTACCAACTTTCCCTGCATTGATAGTTTTTGTTCCAACAAGCAGCAGCCGGGGTGTGCGCAGTATTCTGGAACTACCAACGTTGCCTGCATTGATAGTTTTTGTTCCAACAAGCAGCAGCCGGTGTGTGCGCAGTATTATGGAACTACCAAATTGCCTGCATTGATAGTTTTTGTTCCAACAAGCAGCAGCCGGGGTGTGCGCAGTATTCTGGAACTACCAACTTTGCCTGCATTGATAGTTTTTGTTCCAACAAGCAGCAGCCGGGGTGTGCGCAGTATTCTGGAACTACCAATATTGCCTGCATTGATAGTTTTTGTTCCAACAAGCAGCAGCCGGGGTGTGCGCAGTATTCTGGAACTACCAACTTTGCCTGCATTGATAGTTTTTGTTCCAACAAGCAGCAGCCGGGGTGTGCGCAGTATTCTGGAACTACCAACTTTGCCTGCATTGATAGTTTTTGTTCCAACAAGCAGCAGCCGGGGTGTGCGCAGTATTCTGGAACTACCAACTTTGCCTGCATTGATAGTTTTTGTTCCAACAAGCAGCAGCCGGGGTGTGCGCAGTATTCTGGAACTACCAACGTTGCCTGCATTGATAGTTTTTGTTCCAACAAGCAGCAGCCGGTGTGTGCGCAGTATTCTGGAACTACCAAATTGCCTGCATTGATAGTTTTTGTTCCAACAAGCAGCAGCCGGGGTGTGCGCAGTATTCTGGAACTACCAACTTTGCCTGCATTGATAGTTTTTGTTCCAACAAGCAGCAGCCGGGGTGTGCGCAGTATTCTGGAACTACCAACGTTGCCTGCATTGATAGTTTTTGTTCCAACAAGCAGCAGCCGGGGTGTGCGCAGTATTCTGGAACTACCAACTTTGCCTGCATTGATAGTTTTTGTTCCAACAAGCAGCAGCCGGGGTGTGCGCAGTATTCTGGAACTACCAACTTTCCCTGCATTGATAGTTTTTGTTCCAACAAGCAGCAGCCGGGGTGTGCGCAGTATTCTGGAACTACCAATATTGCCTGCATTGATAGTTTTTGTTCCAACAAGCAGCAGCCGGGGTGTGCGCAGTATTCTGGAACTACCAACTTTGCCTGCATTGATAGTTTTCGTTAAAGTAAGCAGAAACCGGGGTGTGCGCAGTATTCTGGAACTACCAATATTGCCTGCATTGATAGTTTTTGTTCCAACAAGCAGCAGCCGGGGTGTGCGCAGTATTCTGGAACTACCAACTTTGCCTGCATTGATAGTTTTTGTTCCAACAAGCAGCAGCCGGGGGTGTGCGCAGTATTCTGGAACTACCAACGTTGCCTGCATTGATAGTTTTTGTTCCAACAAGCAGCAGCCGGTGTGTGCGCAGTATTCTGGAACTACCAAATTGCCTGCATTGATAGTTTTTGTTCCAACAAGCAGCAGCCGGGGTTGTGCGCAGTATTCTGGAACTACCAACTTTGCCTGCATTGATAGTTTTTGTTCCAACAAGCAGCAGCCGGGGTGTGCGCAGTATTCTGGAACTACCAACGTTGCCTGCATTGATAGTTTTTGTTCCAACAAGCAGCAGCCGGGGTGTGCGCAGTATTCTGGAACTACCAACTTTGCCTGCATTGATAGTTTTTGTTCCAACAAGCAGCAGCCGGGGTGTGCGCAGTATTCTGGAACTACCAACGTTGCCTGCATTGATAGTTTTTGTTCCAACAAGCAGCAGCCGGGGTGTGCGCAGTATTCTGGAACTACCAATATTGCCTGCATTGATAGTTTTTGTTCCAACAAGCAGCAGCCGGGGTGTGCGCAGTATTCTGGAACTACCAATATTGCCTGCATTGATAGTTTTTGTTCCAACAAGCAGCAGCCGGGGTGTGCGCAGTATTCTGGAACTACCAATATTGCCTGCATTGATAGTTTTTGTTCCAACAAGCAGCAGCCGGGGTGTGCGCAGTATTCTGGAACTACCAATATTGCCTGCATTGATAGTTTTTGTTCCAACAAGCAGCAGCCGGGGTGTGCGCAGTATGCGCCGAAACGTCAAGTGAATGATGAGATACGGAGGCTTCTGAAGCAGTAGATTCTGGTTGTTTTTGCCAGGGCTCGGTCGAGCAGGTAGATTAGATAGCGTCTTGATAGCTCTTGGGATTTTACCTTGCCCTGCACTTCTTCTCGCACCCAAGTTCTACAAACATCGGACCAAACGGATGGAGAAGGATCATCATAAAACTTTTTGCTTTCTTTTTTCGGCGTATTTTCAATACAAAATAGCTTTTCTTCGTATTCGTGAAAAGCCTTTAGGATTGAATACTCGTCCAATTTGGTCGAAATAAAGAAAGGAGTCGCTCTAAGCTGTCGTGTTTTAAATGGCGTCAGTTTATCATCACAACATCAGCAGATACCTGTTCAGGATCTCCTGAGAATTGTATGTAATGTAAATGTCTTGAAAATGTTTTTAACGTTTTGCCAAATTCGTTGATTTTTATTTTTTCCTTCTGATGACAAAAGATTTTTGGCGAAACGTTGAGAAAATAAAAACAATTTTTGGCCGAAGTGTCGTTTATTTTTAAGAACTATGAATGCCAGCCAGACAACCTATATCTTCAATATTATTATTTTACCGAGGAACCACCAGGAGAGACCATAGAAAGACTGTTAGAGATCTCCAGGACATCAGGGGACCATGCTATCGAGGAACCACCAGGAGAGACCATAGAAAGACTGTTAGAGATCTGCGGGACATCAGGGGACCATGTTATCGAGGAACCACCAGGAGAGACCATAGAAAGACTGTTAGAGATCTGCGGGACATCAGGGGACCATGTTATCGAGGAACCACCAGGAGAGACACCCATAGAAAGACTGTTAGAGATCTGCAGGACATCAGGGGACCATGCTATCGAGGAACCACCAGGAGAGACCATAGAAAGACTGTTAGAGATCTGCAGGACATCAGGAGACCATATCTGCGAGGGCCACAGCACTGACCAGGAGTCAAGATAGCAAATGTAAATATCTTT
>CP092871.1:2317456-2388638 GCA_030710605.1 Cordylochernes scorpioides | reverse complement strand
GTAGGTTGGGATTCGTGCTAAATAACGACGTATAGCCAGGATGACGTACCTTCCCACCAGACGCCTTGTATTCGTCTTCATCGAAGTCTAGGAACTTGGCGAGTCCGAAGTCCGTGATTTTGACACATCCGGGCGTGTGCACTGGACAACAAGATTACATCAGTGCAAGGGATGCCACATTATATCCTTCAGAAAACCATGATATATTCATTAATTACCAGAGTTTTAGTGAAAAGAGAAGAATATATATTTTTTTTTTCAAAGTAAACGATAGCCAATCCACGTTAATTCAAGTGATTTTAACCATATCAAGCCGAGTGTTTGCTCGAGGTCTAAAAAATATAATTTCTTTGAAGCTGAGGAGACAATAAGAACTTGTGTAAGCGTGTAAATAATTTTTCACCCACATTCAAACGACGATGTATATAGGCTCCATGTATGTATTTTGTCTGTGGGTCCATCTCTCCCATAAGGGAATCAATATATAAAAGGAGGACAGAGAAGAATACACATTACTTATATTTATATCCAAATATTTACATCTCTAAATGTCTATATTTCTGAAACACTTCTCTGTTATATAAATTTTCTAATTTCCTCCTCCCTATCTTTCCCACTCCTCTGTAGCTCTCTCGGAAGAATTTACTGTAAATAAGACAGCAGGTATTACTAAAGGTTGAATGCTTGATTGAATGTCCAATTTAGAAGTGTAGTTCTCTTTAATCCCTTTATTAAAAGTATTTCTTTTTTAAACATGGAAACTTTCTCCTTGAATTATAAATACTATAGAATAAAAGTATTTCTTCTTTTTTTTACCCATATCTTAAATGTTTAACTACTGCTTCGCTCAAGCGGCTTTTGCATAAGTTCATATCTATTTCTGTGAACTTAAACGACATTTACCGATATATATTTTCTGTGTGTAATATATTTCACATTTAGTGAATCTTATTTAAGGTCGGTGGACGAGTGGGTAACACCCTCGATTCCCGACATCCATAAACCGGGATTAAATCCCGTGTTAACATTTTGTTTAAGAACCTTCACATATTATTCATTGTTGCAAATATCATAAACTAGGTTGCTCTTTTTGAGCGGTACCTGATAAAGTGATTTTGGAACAAGGAGTGTAAATCATATTTATGTGTTGATATAAAAGTTAATGAAGGTGTTATCGAACCTACATTCTACCATTACTTACACAGGACGTTCCGAAGAGCTAGATCTCTGTGGACCATCCGCTTCTCCTCCAGATAGGCCATCCCCTGCGGCAGCCATCGGTTAGAGTTGCCCCGCTGGAGACTGCTCATTACAATGTCAATACCGTAAATATATATTAGAAAAGGCTATAACCACCATGATACATTTATGATTAAACAATTGAGTCAGGGGAAAACTTTCTTTAATATGTCAATCTTAGCTGCAGAAGGTTTTGTTTGAATCTCTACCCTTCAACAGGTGCAGTGAACGCTCTACAAGAAAGAGGAAATTGCTACCTTACAGTGATTTATATATAAAATGAAAGGATTTAAAAGCACGAATGTTTCTTTTATACATAATACAAACTTCTACTGCCCTTACTGCGATGAAAAATATATTGGGAGGGCTTGGCTCATCAGTGGTGAACCCTCCCAGTGATTTATATGGTTAGATATATTGTCAGGAGGACACGGTTTCCTGGTATTCCCTCTTATCTGGACTGGACGGACCGTTCGGGGAAAACAGTGGCACCACGTGGAAGGAGAAAAACTCAGTTCTCCACTCTTGCTCTAACTGCTGGGTCGATTCGGCTCATGTACATTGTAACTTTAGATTCTCTATATGCATTGTTTCATAATGATGTAAATTTCTTATTTGCAATTCTCTTTACCATAGTTATGTAAATATCATAGGTGTATATATTCTTGTCTGCCATATGTACCATGTTTGTATCGTCGAGTTTACTTTATACTGCCCGTTGAAGGGTTTTCACCCGAAAGCTTGCGTTCATTTAAAATTGTTTAAGAAACTTGTCTTCTTTTATTTTATGATTGTAATATTGTAACTTTATATTTAAAATCTTTCCTATAACTAATTAAATAAATATTTAAAGTAATTCGGAAGCCTATTTGATTATTTTTCTTCCCCGCAATATGTAAATATGTACATACCCAATAATCATCTAATTTACTACTGTGCTGTTTCTTTTCTTTCTTGTAGCTTTCACAGTCACAGTTAAAGAGAAGCTACGTTAGAAAGCTTGGGATTTATAAGATGGTCACATTGCAGAAATTCTTCCCTTGAAACGTCTGTTCAAACCTAACACTATCTATGCTGAAAATATCATTTTTTATTCTATCTCAAAGGAACGTCCACTGTTACCCTAATGCGTGTGTAATGTTTGTATAGCATTCTGATGATGGAGATTGTCTTCTAGAGTTTTCCTGCTGTATATCTTTATAACACAGGATAGCTGATTATAGTAGTTTCCATTTGACAAAGTTGTGCTACCATCCAAAACTGGGGATGGTGATCTCACCCTGGCGATCTGGGCGCACCAGTTGAGCAGCGGCTTGGAGCCAATGAGGGCCTTGTTGTTGCGGACGTAGTCTAAAAGACAGCCGAGCGGCATGAGCTGAGTCACCAGCATGATCTGGGAGGCCAGGCACACGGCGATCAGCTTCAGCACGTTGGGATGATCCACACTGGCCATCAAGTAGGCCTCCTGGGACACAGCCATGTCGGATACTTCAGCAACGTTGGGCGAGCAGCATGTGTGGCCTCCATTCTCTGAACTTAACGAATGGATTGGTGGCCTCAAAGAACATTTTTTGAAACCAAAAACTGATGAAACTTCATTGTTTTGTAATTTATAACAATAATTATTGAGATTATTGTGTCAGAAATAACGGTGCAAGTCATTTCTCCTTTTCCAAAATGGTTTAGGGCGTTGGTAGACCCTCCCGCAAGGTATGTGCCATAGCAATGAAATCATTTAAGCAAAGTAAGAGGTTATTTTATTATTATTTTATTTTCCTTGTTTTTCTGTAAAGAGAAGGGATTTTAAGATTGAAATCTTGAGAAACTCAATAAGCTATCAACAGAAAGACATCCCTGGGCAGCCTATACCTTAAGACATCGGTAGTCAAAGAAGCTCACCTCCAGGAATTCCTTGTTGGTGTCCGAGCCCGTGCCCTCCCGCACCACCTTGATGGCCACGGGGATCTTGACGTTCTCGTTCTCCGGCAGCCACCAGCCCTGCCGTCCACAGGGTCGATCAGCCGTCAGCCGGTCGTCGAGGCCATCTCACCTTGTACACGGTGCCGAACGCCCCTCCGCCCAGCACCCCGCCCTTCCTCAGCTCGGCCTCCTTCACGATGAGCAGCTTAGCCAGGTTGGGCTTGATGTCAGTCGGCTTCAGCGGCTCCTCCTCGTCGAAGATTCTCTGCGCCCCAACAACGCTGGTTTATCGACAGTTGTCTGTCCAGGGCTGGAGACCTGACATCTGGGAGACGTCTAGGACCGCAGATGACATCGCTTTTTACCATACTGATTTCAAACATCAGTTTGTTCACGTACGATTTGGTTTAATACTGGCCGATAGAATACAATACGATGAGAATAAGTAGGAGAAATTTCTTCTAATCAGAACATCGTATATTGACTTCACAAACTTTCAAACCTCGCGGTCCTTCGGCTGATTCTAAAGAACATTAGCCATAGATGGCTGTCATCGGCTGTACGGACACCAGGATATGGACAAAGTGGAGGTATGAAGCCTTCTGAACGGGTTTCTACGGTAGAAAGAAAACTCTCTATACGTATTCTGCTCCTATACAATTTTGTGTCTTAAAGTTTATGTATACATATAAAGCCAATTTCCTCTCCAAACAAATTTTCTTAATTGATTGCCTGCAGCTTCAAAGTTCATGGAACATATTGAAGGACAGAGGATAATTTTTACTATCATCAATGTCCTTGAATAGATGAGAACTGTGGGAGCTACGACGGATGTACGGATTCCAATAAGCATTACACCCAACGAGGTCTTGAAGATGGAGGAACGCCGCTGGCATTTCTTTATAAGGAAAGACATTTCGTTCAGATATACGATGTTTATTTAGTCAATATAGCCAGAAACAGTTTTAGTTTCGAAGTAGGTTTATGAATGCAAGTAGAGATAAATGAAAACCTCACTGGCCGAAATATTCTTTATCCTAAAGAATCCATTCGGAATGAGAAGCTGAGGTCGGTTAGGCTGTGGATTGTTCTGAGCCTGTCACGAGAAGCGGCACCTACCATGGTGATCTTGGCCGTCTTCTCCTTGGTCCGGGCCCGCTGCAGACAGATGTAGCTGAAGAAGCCGAAGAAACCCAGGAAGATGGCGATGACGCTGATGCTGACGGCAACGGTGGTCCAGGACTGGTCATCCCTGCCACACGTATTCCAAGTTACACCGACAGTGTCCATCCTCACTGTGGCCCCAGGTCAATGTGAGTTCATTACGGACTATGTGCATATGCCACATAGGTACATCACATATCACTGTGATAATGCAAAGCTGTGTTGGACGGAAGCTGACAACGACCTAGGGGAGTTATCTCATTGTGTTCTTTGATCCATCGCGAGACTTCACCTCAGCGACTCGATGGCTTGGTTAGAGATACCGTTTTATCACAAATCAATTTTTACTTTAAAAGAATGGCGGAACTCAGTTCTAGTGCAGCAGACAACGAGGTTAACCAAGCCACAGCAGGCTGACCCGGGGAGCCTACAGAGCGATTACATGAGGCACAAGGCTAAGAACAACTACTCGGATTTATTGAGGTCGCTGCACAAGTAAATATTTACAAAACCTATGAACATAATGAGACTTTCCAGGCATAAGCAGGAGTTCGAAAGGCGGTTTGATCTGCGATGGTCCCCGAGAGGATCATATGAATCAGGTGAAGAGGGAGGTCCTACCCTGTCTGCGCCAGCTCGACTGGGGAGCAGTAGGGGACTTCCTCGTAGATCTTGTAGGGTTTCTCTGGGGGGCAGGTCGAGGTACAGTTGAACTGGACACACGTACATCACACCACGGTGGCCGCAGAGATGGTAGAAGGCTCGTGTTCTAATATTGTGTTGTGTGTTGCTTTAAATAAAATTTAGATAATTAAAAAAACTTATATTGGATTGATGCAATCTTGTATAGTGCCTGGGTGGCGTAGGATCCAAAATATTCCTTTCATTATCTAAATATATAATTATAGATAGCGCTATTCTCCAAAAAAAGAAAATCCAAACCTGAAACTTCTCTCTGTGACTATAACACATCATCAAGGAGGTTTATCTACTACCTTAGGGCGGTATATCTTCTGGGCCGGTGGAGGAATGGCATAAACCGTCGCTTTCGACAGGCACGACCCAGGATCGAATCCCGCCTTGGACACTTTTTTTTAAGAAAATAAAATTGCTTCTCAATGACTCCCGATTTTTGAAAAAGTCTAACCCCGCCTAATAGTGAAAATAACCAAACATCTGACAGTCTTGTATGTGCAAAATTCGAGATGCTTTCTACATATGTAGATAAGTGGTGTACTTGCAGTTATAGTGGTCGCTAACTACTCACCATGATTATCATGGCCTATACTACGTGTACAAACAGATATCTTCCCGCCCACCTCACTCACCAAGGAGTGATTGGTGTCGTCGCGGTAGAGCCTCAAGTTGCGGCACGATGTGCAGTTGAGGGACGTGGGTCCGTGGCAGCCGCGGCATTCCTCATCACACTTCACGCAGAGCTGGCGGCGCTCGTCCGCGTAGTGGTCGCGGGGGCACTCGTCCTGGCACTGCTCGGCCGAGCTGTACTGCAGGCACGTGCAGACCGACACGTGGAAGCCGAACGCCGAGCAGTTCAGGCACCGCGGGTGGCATTTGCGGCACACCTGGGAGTACAGAGGTTCTGACATCGCTCGGGTTTAGCAAACAAAGGGAATATCTCATAAATATACATTTGTAAAAATAAAAATGGCATATCTCCTGACCAGGAGCAAGGCAGAGCGCCATCTGGTGGAACAGAAATCAACTAAACATTGATTTAGCACATGTGATCCTGCTCAGGATATGCCATTTTTATTTTTAATATCAACACCTGACCTTTTTATTTTTTCTATCATTTTTTTCATATACATTTGTATAACGCTTTTTTACTTATAGAATTATTCATATAGTCGATGTGTTCTCAACACAAATCTATTTATGTCTACAAAACGATCAAAAAGTAAAGTTTTCTGGGAATCCCCTTGGCCGACATCTGTTACAGAAGATGACTACGAACCATTAACTTGGTAAGCCATTACTATTAGGTTGGTAAGAGTACTATAGACTCATGGACAGTACTTAATGAAGTTTAGTATTCTAATGTCGCCAGTAGTCTATTTTTTTAAGGCAATTTTGTTCACACTTGGTTATCTCGTGTCTTTAATAAAGGTCACTGTAATATATTTCAGAGTTATTTTCTCAATCCCGATATATATGCTAAAAGGTACAACTTCCTTAAGTTTTGTCCATGAGTGTATATGAATTGTTGTATATGTGAAAAAATGAAAAGAAAAATAAAGAGGACAAGGTCTGGTAGTGATTTGAAAAAAAAAAAAAAGGCATATCCTCTGACCTCTCAAATGAGACTTTTAACGGCAGAGCTATCAACGTTTAGTTGATGTTTATTCCGCTAGATGGCGCTCTGCCGTCAAAAATTCTTATTTGAACAGTCAGGATATGCCTGCGTTTCCATTGTTGTGTATATATTATCAATAAGTGTATAACGAATCAAAAGTTTTGACGAAGGAGTATAAAAGATACTCCTTCGTCAAAACTTTTGATTCGTTATACACTTATACCAATTGTACGGAGTTTACCTGTAGATATTATCAATAGTTAATAATTCGGTGTCTTGCTATCTTCCGAAATAGATTGCGGAAATTCTCCGAAAGTTTTTTGTCTTTGCAGCACTTAAAGAATTTGACGCACATAAGAACTTTAATTCTAAGAGTTTCTCTTGGGACGACGGGACGGTTGAAGGCTGTGTGGAACCAGGAGAACGACAGTCTGGGATGGAACCGACCAAAAGAGCTGCGTCCACTCACCGACTTGCCGCCCTCCTCGTGCGGGGCCAGGAAGTCTTGGTAGAACCCTTCAGGGCACGGCTCGTCAGGCTTCATACAGTACTCCTGCGTCCACACAGGTGACATAATCTAAAGACGCAACTAGAGAGCGGCATTCCTATGGGAAAGTAACATTCCATCAGAACTCTCTAGCTTGCTGTTGAACTGTCAACGCTATCAATGTCTTCTATTTGTACACACAGTGCCATCTGTAGGCTGAGGATGGAATTACTCAGAGCTATTTCCTTCAATCACATAGAACGAATCTGTGCAATTGGGGCAAGGTGAAGATGGAAATATTTGTGTGCGGGAAGGCTTGACTCAGTGTAATAGTGAACCTTTCTGGTAATTTGGCCAAATTTAATCAACAAGATCACTATGACTCATTGCTACAAGTTAAAGCGATCTGGTAGATTAAATTTGCGAATTCTCTGGGAAGGTTCGCCACTGATGCCTTCCCAACTCCAGTTCACTAAGTGTAGTTCTTCATGATTCAAATAACTAGTACTGAAAATGTATATCCTCATTGCCATCTACAGAACATTTCTGATAATTACTGACGTTCAGCTGCCTGATCTCCCCACCCTGGTCCTCTTCTCCAATCTCCCGACATCAGAGCCCAGTATAGACTGTACTCACCAGCACGTCCTCCTTGGTGCTGTTGGAGGAGACGAGGACCTTGTTGCAGGAGTTGCAGCCCAGGGGGCCAAGCTGGTTGAGGGGCCCGGTGCATCTGTCGCAGGAAACTTGGTGACATTTCCCACAGAGTCTGTTGGGAGCATTCTGCTAACCTTCTACATGGGGATTCTGGGAACCATTTTATGACACCCTCCTTTTGCAGTTTAGTTACAATTCTTGACTAGATGGTGTGTGATGTAACATAAACATATCAAATATATAGTAAATATTGAGAATTCTCAATAAAAACAGTTTTAAAAGAATGTATCATTAAAATATGTCACTACTAGGGGAGCACCGGTTCTGTCCTCCCAAGAGAACAACAGTCTTTGATTTCCAGACTTAAGTCTGGTCATCTACGTACAATGACTTTCCAGAATGGTTGCAAGGTTTTCCCACTATGTACTAAGTGTCAACCTGCAACCCCAAAACACATTATTGACTGTATTGGTTCATCCATTTATGAGCTCTACTCATTCCCAGCAGACACCATCAACAAGCTCTACAAGATTGATATCCTGATATGATTGAGGGGAGATAAGAAAGAAGAAGAAGACTACTAGGTGACAAGTTCGGTAAAAAGGCCTGAAGGGTGGTCTGAAGCCTTCGCCCCCGGGTTACAAGTTCTCTGTCCTTTCGTTGACAACATACCTGAATCGGGAGGAGGGTCATAATATGTCTGTGCAAAGGATGGAATTGAAGGTAACAATATGTAGACAACTGGGGGTCGATATTCAACAGGAAACCTTAATATTTGGCATCTAACAAACAATGAGGGAAACAACCCAAAAATGTGGAGAAAACTTACATATATGGCAACTCTAGGTAAACTGTTTGTTCCTATATATGATATGGCAAAATACATTTAGTAACAACAGCTATTGCGTACAGTAAGGTTTATTAATTTTATAATCTACTGCGCTAATTAAGCGGAATGTTTCGAGCTAAATGATTCTTCGTTAAACAACTTGTACCAGGTACAAGATGCCTTCAGAATACCTATTTAACTTGAACACTTACGTTTGATTAGCGGTATGTTTGAATTCATTAAGCAAAATTTTGTTAAAAGTTAACTAAACATTTAACATTACGTATCTTCTTTTACTGGAAAAGCAAGTTTTCGAGCAACGAAGCTCTTCTACTCGCTAAACAATGTCAAGTGGTTTTAAATTTTTGATTAATTTTTGAATAACTTTCAACATATCAATTGACCTTCTTAAGCTAATAGAAGAACTTCTTTGCTCGAAAGCTCGCTCTTCCAATAAAAAAGATACGTATTTTTATATTTCAAATTAATTTTTGAATTAGCGGTATGTTTTAAAATAACGATACCTTACTTACCTACTATTACCCTACTGTAGCTGCTTTTCACATGTGTAGATATGTGGTGCACTTACAGTAAAAGCAGTCGCCTACCTCTACCCACCATGATTATCATGGTCTGTACCACGTGTAGTAGGGATAAGCAAAAAAAAACTGTACGCAATCTTTGTTCTTACAAGTATTTGTTGAAATCAACGAAATCAAAATACATGTTGTTTGAAGGTAGGAACTCACCCTCCGATACAGGTCGAGTGGCAAGGCATGCACGCTCCCAGCTCGTCCTCGTACTTGCTCTGTGGACACGTGCGCACACAGAACGGGCCGTCTCTGGCGTGTTTACATCGCGTGCAGTTGCTCGGTCCCTAGCGCACAACGACATGGTTTTCCTGAGTTTCCTAAAAAATAAGCATATTTGAAAAAATCATTTCAATACTCAAACAGCCATCTCTTTCTATATATTCACTCATGGATAACAACTTAAGGAAGTGGAAAATCTTTTTTTTTTTATGTTACCAGGGTTGTCTGTTTTTTATTTTTTTTATTATTTTTTTATTTTTATAATAAATATACTTATGTGAAAAAAATAAATAAAAGGTCAGGTGTTGGTATTAAAATAAAAAAGGCATATCCTGACTACGAGCACATGAGTTTTTTAGATAGCAGAGCGCCATCTAGTGGAACAGAAATCAACTAAACGTTGATTTAGCCTGTTCCCTGATATTTGGCCAATCCATTTTTCTTGATAAATCAAGAAAAGCCAACCACGAACGCGTTTCGGGCTGTTGGCCCTCGTCAGCGTGTGTGTTGTGTGTGTGGTGAAGGCTGTACGACTGCGACCAAATATGTTTTGATTCCAGAGGCTTCTTGAGAAACCAAGAAATGGGTATTTAAGGCCAAACTTGCGTAAATATTATTGCATCATGGTTAATGCGCCTATTTTAAAAATTATTTATAATATTATTTTCCATATATTTCAAATTTAAATTTTTTATTTATTTATTTTTATAAAACAGAATATTATTATGAAATATTATATACTATAAAATCATTTGTATTTTGATATACTGAATACCCAACCTACTTCAAACTTTGATGTGATAAATAAAGAGATATTCTAGGTGTTACCTAAAAATATAGTTGTCTTATTATTGACTGGTTTAACCTTGTAGGATGGTTGAGACACGTTCTGGAAAGATGCAGGACGCGTCTGAGGAGAGAATCAAGACTGAAGAATCTGCCAAACCGCAGCCTGGTGCAACAATACTCATACAATAGGAGGAATCGTCGGATATTATTTCTAAGAGATAAAATCTAACTGCGACGAACTTCTTTATTAAAAAGGTAAAAGTTTGGCGACAACTTTCGGAAAATGTCGTTCTTCAACAATTTATAATACAAACTTGTATTCGTATTCAGCCTGTTGAAGGACGTTATTGACCGAAAGTTCACCAAGCTTTTACCTTTTCAATAAAGAAACATCGCCGCCGTTAGCTTTTTATCTCTTATTTGAGATTAGGATTTGTTCTGCTATGGAGCGATGTATTGTTGCATAATGCCTCCCAGTGTGAGACGTCCCAGAACACAAGGATACTCACCGGGCCGCTGCAGACGCCGTCACACTCCGGATGGCAGCGTTTACAGACGTTGTGACCGGCGTCGTAGACCCTGCACGACACGCGCTGTGACATCTACACCACGTGGGACAGAGGTATTACCTACCCGTCCTTGGGGTTGCAGCTCGGCGCGCAGATGTTCCCCAGCTTGAAGGATCTACAGCCCAGGCATTGGTCCGGCCCTGGGCCCCAGCATCCGTCGATCGTGCACTCCGGGTGGCATTTCTTCTGGCCTTCTGCACGTACAGTACATTCACCTACATGGCTTGAGGTCAACACGGGGTACAGTACATTCATCTACATGGCTTGAGGTCATCACACGGGGTACAGTACATTCATCTACAGGGCTTGAGGTCATCACACGGGGTACAGTACATTCATCTACAGGGCTTGAGGTCATCACACGGGGTACAGTACATTCATCTACAGGGCTTGAGGTCATCACACGGGGTACAGTACATTCATCTACAGGGCTTGAGGTCATCACACGGGGTACAGTACATTCATCTACAGGGCTTGAGGTCATCACACGGGGTACAGTACATTCACCTACATGGCTTGAGGTCATCACACGGGGTACAGTACATTCATCTACAGGGCTTGAGGTCATCACACGGGGTACAGTACATTCATCTACAGGGCTTGAGGTCATCACACGGGGTACAGTACATTCACCTACATGGCTTGAGGTCATCACACGGGGTACAGTACATTCACCTACATGGCTTGAGGTCATCACACGGGGTACAGTACATTCATCTACATGGCTTGAGGTCATCACACGGGGTACAGTACATTCATCTACAGGGCTTGAGGTCATCACACGGGGTACAGTACATTCACCTACATGGCTTGAGGTCATCACACGGGGTACAGTACATTCATCTACATGGCTTGAGGTCATCACACGGGGTACAGTACATTCATCTACATGGCTTGAGGTCATCACACGGGGTACAGTACATTCACCTACATGGCTTGAGGTCATCACACGGGGTACAGTACATTCATCTACATGGCTTGAGGTCATCACACGGGGTACAGTACATTCATCTACAGGGCTTGAGGTCATCACACGGGGTACAGTACATTCATCTACAGGGCTTGAGGTCATCACACGGGGTACAGTACATTCATCTACAGGGCTTGAGGTCATCACACGGGGTACAGTACATTCATTTACAGGGCTTGAGGTCATCACACGGGGTACAGTACATTCACCTACATGGCTTGAGGTCATCACACGGGGTACAGTACATTCATCTACAGGGCTTGAGGTCATCACACGGGGTACAGTACATTCATCTACAGGGCTTGAGGTCATCACACGGGGTACAGTACATTCACCTACATGGCTTGAGGTCATCACACGGGGTACAGTACATTCACCTACATGGCTTGAGGTCATCACACGGGGTACAGTACATTCATCTACAGGGCTTGAGGTCATCACACGGGGTACAGTACATTCATCTACAGGGCTTGAGGTCATCACACGGGGTACAGTACATTCATCTACAGGGCTTGAGGTCATCACACGGGGTACAGTACATTCATAACTTGAGTCATGAAAATTTCTCTTAAAGAATTGTAAAAAGATTATAAAAACGAAGAGAAAAATTATTTATTTTTTCTATACATGGACTACGAGCTTTCGGGCAGCCTCGCCCTTCTACAGGTAAAGATACACGGTGGCAAAAGGCTTTATATAAGATTCCATTTTTAAAACAAATTTACATATAAGAAGAGTATAGGACGGCTAAAATATAATATAAGATAAGAGATATTTTGCAAATTTGAAACTATTGTATATGATATTTACAAACATGCTAATGATGTAACGTCATATGACAATCAATTGGCAAATTAGCAGATGACTGTACTATGAAATTATACAAAGAGACCGGACAACGAATGTTCAACCCGCCATCAGCGGCCACATTGGTTTAACGGATATTTAGGTTATTACAAATGTCTTGGTATTGTGTAGGCAGATCTATGTGTCGGTTAATGCTGTTTGTTGCTATGGATACTATGGCTTCTATGATCAGTCTTTGATATTTATTGGGGATGTTATTGTATATGGTGGTGGGAGAGGTCAGATTGAATGAGTGGCCGGTGGTGTTAACATGATTGAAGATAAGCGACCTATTGTCTCTGTTGGTAATGCATCTACCGTGTTCGGTCATCCTGATGGCCACGGACCTACCAGTCTCGCCTATGTAAGTTGCACTGCAATCGTTACATGAGACTGAGTAGACCGAGCCACCAGAGGACCGAGCAACGGTAGATCTAGGTAGTTTGGTGATTGGGTGTCTGAGGATGGCGCCGATGCTATTGCTGTTAGTAAAGTGGGTGTTAATACCGTGGGTTCTGAGGATGCGGGAGATGGAGACTGATTGGATGGAAAAGGGAAGTGTACAACTGTGTCTGGTGATTGCAGGGGGTCTAACAGAAGAAGGGTCAAATTTATACCTATGTATGAAATGGGGGGGGTATTGGGACCGGGCCAACTGTTTAATGATTAGGGAAAACTCAATGGTTCTGAACAGTGGAAGGGAGCAGTGGGTGGACAATCTCTTGGTAAGAGTACGGACAGTATTTATTTTGTGCGATAGGGGACAAGAAGATTTGTAGTCTGTATAAAATGTGGGATTGTTAACCTTGTGGTACACGGTGGTGTGGTAATGAGAGGCAGTACGGATGACCAGTATATCAAGATACGGCAATACGGATCTGTTTTCTAATTCTAGGGTAAAAGAGATCTCGGGATGATAGGAGTTTAGGGAGTTTAAGATATTGGTTTCTTGTCCGGTATCACATATGCAGAAGATATCATCAATGTATCTCCGCCATATGTGAATGCCCGGTGCAATTTGCTGTTGGACCCAGTGGTCTATGTTGGCCATGACTATTTCTGCAAGTGGGGAGGATAGTGGGCTGCCCATGGGCGAGCCTCTGATTTGTTTAAACAACTGGTTGTTAAATGTAAAAGTAGTAAAGTCTAAACACAGTGAGGACAGTGCGACTATGGACTCTGCGGTACGGAGATCTATCTGGTTATCCTGTAAGAAACTAGTCAAGTGCCTAATGATAAGCTGGTGGGGGAGGGAAAGATACATGGCAACCACATCATAAGACACCATAACGGTGTCGGGGATAGGGCGGAGAGAGTTAATGGACTGTATGAATGAGGGGATATCCCTGATGGCAGAGGATTGCGGAATGGCCTTCACCCAAGGTGTGAGAAGGCCAGTCAGATATTTGGACAGCTTATAGGCAGGTGAAAGATGGTAGGCTATGATGGGGCGCAGGGGAATGTCTGGCTTATGGGTCTTAGGAAGACCATAGATATAGGGGGTATTATTAAGGTCGGAGGTGAAAGTGCTATACTGATCCGGTGTTATGTGACCTGATTTTTTCAAACGCAATAACCCCAATCTGAAAGATTTGGTCGAGGTAGATGCATCAAGCTGTGTAATGGGAACAAAAGTATTGCGGTCGCTGAGTATCTCCGTCATCTTGGAGGCATAGTCAGCCGTGTCCAAGACGACGGTCTGGGAACCCTTATCAGATCTGGTGATTATAATGTTATGGTTTCGCCTTAAGGTAGCCAAGGAGCGGTACTTACCAAGAGATTGGGACTGGGACTGAGTAGGGGTGGGTTTCCGGAGGATATGGGCTATGGAACTCCGTATGTCATATTGGGCTGTGTGGGAAAGGGAGCTGATGGCGGGCTCAACACCAGAAATAATTCTAGGAATGTCAGGCACTGTGGGAGGCCGGTACTTGAGGCCCAAGGTAAGAACCTCGGTCTGCGAAGGAGACAACACTGTAGATGACAGATTGAGGAGAGTGGGAACCGGTTGGTTGTCGGGGTGGAATTCCTCTGGGAAGCCATATTTGCTGATCCAAAAGGATAGCTTCTTGTATTGACGCCCTTTGATGATGCTGTCCTGCTGTCTGATGTCGGCGGTGAGGAAACCAAGGAGTTCAACCATATTGGATTGGGATATGAGACTGGTGACTTGGGAAATGACGGTTTTTATGGTCTTGGACAAGCAGCGTATTCGTGTATAACATCCCTGGATTCTAGCCCATAGTAATTGGCGTTGGGATCGGAGGATAACCCTGTTCGAATGAGAATTTCCCACTGGATCTGCGACTCTGAGAGATGGGGGGATGAAACGGGCCCTTTGGCATGTCTTGTTGAAGTCGAGGTGCAATCTCCATCTAGCCAGCTGCAGTGACTTTCGACACAGATGCGTTAGGAGGCGGATTGCTTCAGGATTGAGGTTGGTAAATCGACGAATAGCGTTCAAGGATAGTTGTGCTTCAAGGCCAATTGCCATTGGATATTAAGAGCTAGAGCAAACGTAAAAGATTTCTAATTATAACTTGAGTCATGAAAATTTCTCTTAAAGAATTGTAAAAAGATTATAAAAACGAAGAGAAAAATTATTTATTTTTTCTATACATGGACTACGAGCTTTCGGGCAGCCTCGCCCTTCTACAGGTAAAGATACACGGTGGCAAAAGGCTTTATATAAGATTCCATTTTTAAAACAAATTTACATATAAGAAGAGTATAGGACGGCTAAAATATAATATAAGATAAGAGATATTTTGCAAATTTGAAACTATTGTATATGATATTTACAAACATGCTAATGATGTAACGTCATATGACAATCAATTGGCAAATTAGCAGATGACTGTACTATGAAATTATACAAAGAGACCGGACAACGAATGTTCAACCCGCCATCAGCGGCCACATTGGTTTAACGGATATTTAGGTTATTACAAATGTCTTGGTATTGTGTAGGCAGATCTATGTGTCGGTTAATGCTGTTTGTTGCTATGGATACTATGGCTTCTATGATCAGTCTTTGATATTTATTGGGGATGTTATTGTATATGGTGGTGGGAGAGGTCAGATTGAATGAGTGGCCGGTGGTGTTAACATGATTGAAGATAAGCGACCTATTGTCTCTGTTGGTAATGCATCTACCGTGTTCGGTCATCCTGATGGCCACGGACCTACCAGTCTCGCCTATGTAAGTTGCACTGCAATCGTTACATGAGACTGAGTAGACCGAGCCACCAGAGGACCGAGCAACGGTAGATCTAGGTAGTTTGGTGATTGGGTGTCTGAGGATGGCGCCGATGCTATTGCTGTTAGTAAAGTGGGTGTTAATACCGTGGGTTCTGAGGATGCGGGAGATGGAGACTGATTGGATGGAAAAGGGAAGTGTACAACTGTGTCTGGTGATTGCAGGGGGTCTAACAGAAGAAGGGTCAAATTTATACCTATGTATGAAATGGGGGGGGGTATTGGGACCGGGCCAACTGTTTAATGATTAGGGAAAACTCAATGGTTCTGAACAGTGGAAGGGAGCAGTGGGTGGACAATCTCTTGGTAAGAGTACGGACAGTATTTATTTTGTGCGATAGGGGACAAGAAGATTTGTAGGTATCTTCTATGGTATATCTATGGTCTTCCTAAGACCCATAAGCCAGACATTCCCCTGCGCCCCATCATAGCCTACCATCTTTCACCTGCCTATAAGCTGTCCAAATATCTGACTGGCCTTCTCACACCTTGGGTGAAGGCCATTCCGCAATCCTCTGCCATCAGGGATATCCCCTCATTCATACAGTCCATTAACTCTCTCCGCCCTATCCCCGACACCGTTATGGTGTCTTATGATGTGGTTGCCATGTATCTTTCCCTCCCCCACCAGCTTATCATTAGGCACTTGACTAGTTTCTTACAGGATAACCAGATAGATCTCCGTACCGCAGAGTCCATAGTCGCACTGTCCTCACTGTGTTTAGACTTTACTACTTTTACATTTAACAACCAGTTGTTTAAACAAATCAGAGGCTCGCCCATGGGCAGCCCACTATCCTCCCCACTTGCAGAAATAGTCATGGCCAACATAGACCACTGGGTCCAACAGCAAATTGCACCGGGCATTCACATATGGCGGAGATACATTGATGATATCTTCTGCATATGTGATACCGGACAAGAAACCAATATCTTAAACTCCCTAAACTCCTATCATCCCGAGATCTCTTTTACCCTAGAATTAGAAAACAGATCCGTATTGCCGTATCTTGATATACTGGTCATCCGTACTGCCTCTCATTACCACACCACCGTGTACCACAAGGTTAACAATCCCACATTTTATACAGACTACAAATCTTCTTGTCCCCTATCGCACAAAATAAATACTGTCCGTACCCTTACCAAGAGATTGTCCACCCACTGCTCCCTTCCACTGTTCAGAACCATTGAGTTTTCCCTAATCATTAAACAGTTGGCCCGGTCCCAATACCCCCCCCATTTCATACATAGGTATAAATTTGACCCTTCTTCTGTTAGACCCCCTGCAATCACCAGACACAGTTGTACACTTCCCTTTTCCATCCAATCAGTCTCCATCTCCCGCATCCTCAGAACCCACGGTATTAACACCCACTTTACTAACAGCAATAGCATCGGCGCCATCCTCAGACACCCAATCACCAAACTACCTAGATCTACCGTTGCTCGGTCCTCTGGTGGCTCGGTCTACTCAGTCTCATGTAACGATTGCAGTGCAACTTACATAGGCGAGACTGGTAGGTCCGTGGCCATCAGGATGACCGAACACGGTAGATGCATTACCAACAGAGACAATAGGTCGCTTATCTTCAATCATGTTAACACCACCGGCCACTCATTCAATCTGACCTCTCCCACCACCATATACAATAACATCCCCAATAAATATCAAAGACTGATCATAGAAGCCATAGTATCCATAGCAACAAACAGCATTAACCGACACATAGATCTGCCTACACAATACCAAGACATTTGTAATAACCTAAATATCCGTTAAACCAATGTGGCCGCTGATGGCGGGTTGAACATTCGTTGTCCGGTCTCTTTGTATAATTTCATAGTACAGTCATCTGCTAATTTGCCAATTGATTGTCATATGACGTTACATCATTAGCATGTTTGTAAATATCATATACAATAGTTTCAAATTTGCAAAATATCTCTTATCTTATATTATATTTTAGCCGTCCTATACTCTTCTTATATGTAAATTTGTTTTAAAAATGGAATCTTATATAGAGCCTTTTGCCACCGTGTATCTTTACCTGTAGAAGGGCGAGGCTGCCCGAAAGCTCGTAGTCCATGTATAGAAAAAATAAATAATTTTTCTCTTCGTTTTTATAATCTTTTTACAATTCTTTAAGAGAAATTTTCATGACTCAAGTTATAATTAGAAATCTTTTACGTTTGCTCTAGCTCTTAATATCCAATGGCAATTGGCCTTGAAGCACAACTATCCTTGAACGCTATTCGTCGATTTACCAACCTCAATCCTGAAGCAATCCGCCTCCTAACGCATCTGTGTCGAAAGTCACTGCAGCTGGCTAGATGGAGATTGCACCTCGACTTCAACAAGACATGCCAAAGGGCCCGTTTCATCCCCCCATCTCTCAGAGTCGCAGATCCAGTGGGAAATTCTCATTCGAACAGGGTTATCCTCCGATCCCAACGCCAATTACTATGGGCTAGAATCCAGGGATGTTATACACGAATACGCTGCTTGTCCAAGACCATAAAAACCGTCATTTCCCAAGTCACCAGTCTCATATCCCAATCCAATATGGTTGAACTCCTTGGTTTCCTCACCGCCGACATCAGACAGCAGGACAGCATCATCAAAGGGCGTCAATACAAGAAGCTATCCTTTTGGATCAGCAAATATGGCTTCCCAGAGGAATTCCACCCCGACAACCAACCGGTTCCCACTCTCCTCAATCTGTCATCTACAGTGTTGTCTCCTTCGCAGACCGAGGTTCTTACCTTGGGCCTCAAGTACCGGCCTCCCACAGTGCCTGACATTCCTAGAATTATTTCTGGTGTTGAGCCCGCCATCAGCTCCCTTTCCCACACAGCCCAATATGACATACGGAGTTCCATAGCCCATATCCTCCGGAAACCCACCCCTACTCAGTCCCAGTCCCAATCTCTTGGTAAGTACCGCTCCTTGGCTACCTTAAGGCGAAACCATAACATTATAATCACCAGATCTGATAAGGGTTCCCAGACCGTCGTCTTGGACACGGCTGACTATGCCTCCAAGATGACGGAGATACTCAGCGACCGCAATACTTTTGTTCCCATTACACAGCTTGATGCATCTACCTCGACCAAATCTTTCAGATTGGGGTTATTGCGTTTGAAAAAATCAGGTCACATAACACCGGATCAGTATAGCACTTTCACCTCCGACCTTAATAATACCCCCTATATCTATGGTCTTCCTAAGACCCATAAGCCAGACATTCCCCTGCGCCCCATCATAGCCTACCATCTTTCACCTGCCTATAAGCTGTCCAAATATCTGACTGGCCTTCTCACACCTTGGGTGAAGGCCATTCCGCAATCCTCTGCCATCAGGGATATCCCCTCATTCATACAGTCCATTAACTCTCTCCGCCCTATCCCCGACACCGTTATGGTGTCTTATGATGTGGTTGCCATGTATCTTTCCCTCCCCCACCAGCTTATCATTAGGCACTTGACTAGTTTCTTACAGGATAACCAGATAGATCTCCGTACCGCAGAGTCCATAGTCGCACTGTCCTCACTGTGTTTAGACTTTACTACTTTTACATTTAACAACCAGTTGTTTAAACAAATCAGAGGCTCGCCCATGGGCAGCCCACTATCCTCCCCACTTGCAGAAATAGTCATGGCCAACATAGACCACTGGGTCCAACAGCAAATTGCACCGGGCATTCACATATGGCGGAGATACATTGATGATATCTTCTGCATATGTGATACCGGACAAGAAACCAATATCTTAAACTCCCTAAACTCCTATCATCCCGAGATCTCTTTTACCCTAGAATTAGAAAACAGATCCGTATTGCCGTATCTTGATATACTGGTCATCCGTACTGCCTCTCATTACCACACCACCGTGTACCACAAGGTTAACAATCCCACATTTTATACAGACTACAAATCTTCTTGTCCCCTATCGCACAAAATAAATACTGTCCGTACTCTTACCAAGAGATTGTCCACCCACTGCTCCCTTCCACTGTTCAGAACCATTGAGTTTTCCCTAATCATTAAACAGTTGGCCCGGTCCCAATACCCCCCCCATTTCATACATAGGTATAAATTTGACCCTTCTTCTGTTAGACCCCCTGCAATCACCAGACACAGTTGTACACTTCCCTTTTCCATCCAATCAGTCTCCATCTCCCGCATCCTCAGAACCCACGGTATTAACACCCACTTTACTAACAGCAATAGCATCGGCGCCATCCTCAGACACCCAATCACCAAACTACCTAGATCTACCGTTGCTCGGTCCTCTGGTGGCTCGGTCTACTCAGTCTCATGTAACGATTGCAGTGCAACTTACATAGGCGAGACTGGTAGGTCCGTGGCCATCAGGATGACCGAACACGGTAGATGCATTACCAACAGAGACAATAGGTCGCTTATCTTCAATCATGTTAACACCACCGGCCACTCATTCAATCTGACCTCTCCCACCACCATATACAATAACATCCCCAATAAATATCAAAGACTGATCATAGAAGCCATAGTATCCATAGCAACAAACAGCATTAACCGACACATAGATCTGCCTACACAATACCAAGACATTTGTAATAACCTAAATATCCGTTAAACCAATGTGGCCGCTGATGGCGGGTTGAACATTCGTTGTCCGGTCTCTTTGTATAATTTCATAGTACAGTCATCTGCTAATTTGCCAATTGATTGTCATATGACGTTACATCATTAGCATGTTTGTAAATATCATATACAATAGTTTCAAATTTGCAAAATATCTCTTATCTTATATTATATTTTAGCCGTCCTATACTCTTCTTATATGTAAATTTGTTTTAAAAATGGAATCTTATATAAAGCCTTTTGCCACCGTGTATCTTTACCTGTAGAAGGGCGAGGCTGCCCGAAAGCTCGTAGTCCATGTATAGAAAAAATAAATAATTTTTCTCTTCGTTTTTATAATCTTTTTACAGTACATTCATCTACAGGGCTTGAGGTCATCACACGGGGTACAGTACATTCATCTACATGGCTTGAGGTCAGCACGGGGTACAGTACATTCACCTACATGGCTTGATGGCAACAAGGAGTACAGTACATTCACCTACATGGCTTGATGGCAACAAGGAGTACAGTACATTCACCTACATGGCTTGAGGTCAGCACGGGGTACAGTACATTCACCTACATGGCTTGAGGTCAGCACGGGGTACAGTACATTCACCTACATGGCTTGAGGTCAGCACGGGGTACAGTACATTCACCTACATGGCTTGATGGCAACAAGGAGTACAGTACATTCATCTACAGGGCTTGAGGTCATCACACGGGGTACAGTACATTCACCTACATGGCTTGATGGCAACAAGGAGTACAGTACATTCATCTACAGGGCTTGAGGTCATCACACGGGGTACAGTACATTCATCTACAGGGCTTGAGGTCATCACACGGGGTACAGTACATTCATCTACATGGCTTGAGGTCATCACACGGGGTACAGTACATTCACCTACATGGCTTGAGGTCATCACACGGGGTACAGTACATTCATCTACATGGCTTGATGGCAACAAGGAGTACAGTACATTCATCTACAGGGCTTGAGGTCATCACACGGGGTACAGTACATTCATCTACAGGGCTTGAGGTCATCACACGGGGTACAGTACATTCATCTACAGGGCTTGAGGTCATCACACGGGGTACAGTACATTCATCTACAGGGCTTGAGGTCATCACACGGGGTACAGTACATTCACCTACATGGCTTGAGGTCATCACACGGGGTACAGTACATTCATCTACATGGCTTGAGGTCATCACACGGGGTACAGTACATTCACCTACATGGCTTGAGGTCATCACACGGGGTACAGTACATTCATCTACAGGGCTTGAGGTCATCACACGGGGTACAGTACATTCACCTACATGGCTTGAGGTCAGCACGGGGTACAGTACCTCGCACATTTATGGAGCTAGTGCTCACAAACCTCGATATACCTATCTGAGTCTATTGCTGAGTCCCATTTTACCACTCAATATATTTCAGGCCACTACAAGCCTACAACTCTCTATGCACCACAAGGTTTGATTTACGTCTACCTCAGCCACTTACCCTAATATATCACCAAATCACGTTGCCGTTTTGAATTTTTTAATTCGCACCTTTTGATTCGTTTTTTACCCACACGAAGGCATTGATAGTATTACACATTGAATACACTTCGAACTCTAAAAACCAAAGATATAAATATATTCCAACAAATAATAATAATTCAGATAATGAGGCAGAGTTTTATCAAGACAATTAACCACTTACGTGGCTTCCCGTGGTAAGTACAAAAAGATAAAAGATAAAATAAATAAAGAAGAAAACAACCAAAGGGTATTCACACATTTACACACAGGACTAAAGAGATTATGTAAAGTGGGAACAAGAGTTACCACGGCCTTTATCTCGTTCCATATTTACACAACAGTCTCCAGTGATATTGATGATAATATGTAAAAGCAAAGCTTTCATCAGACAAGGAAGTAATGATTGAAGTCGCTGCGTCGCCAGAAGTAATTGTTTTGTTATTTTCCTTTTCTCCTTGCACCAGGAACTCAATAGAACTACTCTTTATACATTTACTGTTTAGGCTGTCTTTCAAATATTCATTTCACATTTCGACTTATTATGCTATCTGCTATACAATAGAACGCCACTCACCCCGGCAGTGGACCCCGTTGCCCTGCAGCAGGATGCTGTGTGAGGTGGACGCCATCACCTTGCGCCAGTTCACAGGGTAGCACAGCCGCGGGTTCTCGATGACGGCCACGCTGCCCGCGCTCACCTTCCGCAGCGACCGCAGGTTGTAGGCCTGCAGCGAGGACTTCACGATGTACAGGGCGGAGAAAAACCTGCGCAGGACGTTCCGTCGGACAAGAGAACACGTAGAAATATATAAATGTTTCAAGCAGTTTTAATTGCATATATTCAACTATACGTATCCCTCTGACCAAGCTATGTTGACTTATTTACATATCCCTCCTACCATGCTACAGTTGACTTAGCTACATATCTCTCTCACAATGCCGTGGTTGACTTAGCTACATATCCCCCCTACCTTGCTACGGTTGACTTAGCTACATATCCCTCCTACCATGCTGCAGTTGACTCACTCAGTTAGCTGACGTCCTCCAATAACCTCCAGGTTCCGGAAGTAGGAGAGGTTGGTGAAGTGGGGCGCGTCCGCTTGCACGCTCACGAACCCCGTGACTTCCCTCAGCGTGCTGAAGACCTCCATGCGGTCAGGATGCATCTTGGAGTAGCGCGGCCCGAAGGTGAAGCTGCACATCGCAAACAAACGCTTCGCTAATATAGTGCTGGACAAACGGCGCAATGGCGCCGGACTGAGGCGAAGATCCTTATAGAGAGAGTGTAATTATATAGCCATCTTATAACAGGATTGTGTCAGATGAAACTTTGAGTGCAATTTGAAGTTGGTACAAAGTCTAAAATCATGGGTTCAAGTTTAAAGTAATATCAGATCTGGGGGAATCCCCCAAAAATTAATAATCTCAAACTATACGAAGAATAATTATAATGTATTATCAGTTAAATTCTGCAACTTTTAAATTGGTTATAAACTTATGGACAAACGTAATTTTCTCATTATAGCACATGCATCAATCTTCTAGAGAAATTGATCAATTCCTTGAACCTTCGCAACTCGTGCTGCCTCTAAATTCACCGCCAGATCCTTGGTGCCATATTGATCAATTCTTTGAGTCATCGCAACGTGCGGTTTAATATCCCTCATATGGAGCTGCACTGATCATATCTGAGCCTTCGCAACATGCGGCCAGATCTTGCAACCATGATACCATATTGACCAATTTCTTGAGCCTTCTCAACGTACGCCCTCCAAGATCAGCGACCAGATCTAACAGCTGTGAAGCTGCATTGATTAATTTCTTGAGCCTTCGCAATGATCGGCATCTAAGACCAGCAGCCAGATCTTGCTGCTTTACTGATCAATTCTTCGAGCCTTCGCAACGCTAGGCCTCTAAGACCAGCGGCCAGATCTTGCAACCTTGGTGCCTTACTGATCAATTCTTCGAGCCTTTGCAACGCGCGGCCAATAAAACAGTGGCCAGATCTTGCATCTTCGGCGTTGTCTGATCATTATTTCCTTGGACCTTCTCAAAGTGCATCTTAATACCAGTGCTAATCGTTGTTTTAAGCTAAGTTTTTGACTTGGGATTCCATATCTCTCCCATTTCTATGCATTCTAAAATCATGGTTTCAAGCCGATTATCTGTCCAGTAGCTTATTTGAGAAAGATTCCTTTCATTAAATTATCTTTAGACCAATTGTTGCTATGTTCCCTCTAACAATGGTTAAAAAATAATTATTTTTACAACTATATACTTTGATGACTAAACATTTTATCCAATTTACTAGCAGATTTTTTATAGAAGAAAGAACTCTCTAACTGAAGCTTCAATTCACCCGTAGCACTAAACAATCCCAACTCTTGTTTAGAATTCAAACACTCAACACTTGGAAAATGTCACTTAGATTTCTTAGCTTTCTTTTAAGGCTTCGAATTCTATTTAAAAAATAGATGAGAATTTTCCGGGAGGATTGTTCTTTATATGTAAAAAGAGACTTCTAGTTTTTCATATACGGCCGTGGAAGATCCTGACAGCTTGCCAGTTATACGATTGAATAAACTCGCGTTTCTCGTTATTTTGTTCGAATCATTGCATTGTCAAGGACTTCATTGACCATCCCTTCTTTGATCAATCATTATAAATACTCCCCATTAAAGGAATTGAATAGCACTCGTAATGGTCTTACATAAGGCTCTGAAATTTCATCCCTGTACCTCAGAGCAGTAGCATTTCCTCTACAAACACGTGGGAGGCTGTTACATGAGACGCAGGTGTCCATGCCTTGGACCACCTTCTGTCAAATGGTCTTTTCTTACATTAGCGAGAGGTGCCAGGGTTCTCTCCAGTTGAAGAATGCTATGACTGAAGATCTTCCCACCATCGGCTCGCTAAGTCCACATCTCACGGCACCAATTCAATCAAGCTCCATTAGAATTAATGGGCGCGAAATAGACACAAATCATTGGCCAACTTGCATACAGACCATATTGCATACAGACCTTATTGCATACAGACCATATTAAGATAATGCAACAGATTTCTGAAGATGAGTTTTTTTTTTTTTTCATTTTATTAGTGCATTCTTAAGCTTTCGGATTTTCTGCCCTTCTACAGGAATACAAAAAACGAATAATAATAAACGCCTAGAGTTTCGCCATCATATTCTCGGCTATCTAGGTTCACAGATTCTTCTTGACTCTAGAAATCCGAGAGGACCCATTGATTACTTGGAAGAACTACCTCGAACATAGGTAATTGCATATCTTCTTTATACGTGTGTCATTTATTTACATTTCCTAAAGTGTCAAGCAGAAATTTTATAATTTAGAATAGTATGTTTCATTTATTTATATTTTTATACCATTGACTAACAACAACAAAAAGCTTCATTAATACCTTTTAGTGTCTTATACAGATTCTCCAAACATTAATGTAGGATATATGCAGGAAAAAAAAATACCTTAATGGTAAATATGATATTTATATACAGGAAAAATTATATAAAGACGATCAAGCTAATAGATTAGTCTAGGTAAATTTGAGGAAATTTATTATACATGGATTTACCACGGATTCACCGCAAATGAAGATAAAAAAAAAAACAAAAGCTAATCACAATCAATATTGAGATAATGAAATTTATACATTGTAATTAAGACAATTGAGCTCATAAACAGATTTAAAAGAGTAAAACTGAGGAAAAGAAAAACCATTGACTAATGATGTTGATATAAAAACATTTTAAAATATTAATCTCTCTTTCTGACAGTTAAACAATACTAATTTTCTAAACAAAAATGTAATCAGAGAGAAGGAGAAATTCTCGGCGATAGACTGCACCAGCTGTTTGTCTTCCCGCAGGGCGACATTCCGGGGGCCTGGAGTGTTTGCCGAGGGGCGGGAGACAAACTTTGGAAAAACAAGTGTGAAGAGGAAAACTACTTATCGAACCTAGATAATCAAATATGCCACTTCTTTTGGATCATCTTCAAAGACGCCCACAGTTTGAATATTCCTTGAAATCTGAAAAATAAAAGTGAAGTTGGGATTAGGTCGATAAATTATGGGGGGAAAAAGACAAAAAGTACTGGAACCAGCGATTAGTTGATATTTATTTCGAC
The DNA here is from genome assembly GCA_030710605.1 of Cordylochernes scorpioides. Lineage (NCBI taxonomy): Eukaryota > Metazoa > Arthropoda > Arachnida > Pseudoscorpiones > Chernetidae > Cordylochernes > Cordylochernes scorpioides. Next base: position 2,362,489 of record CP092871.1, on the reverse strand, counting down.
AGATGGCGCAAGCCATCAGCAACTTTTAGTTGCACGATCAGGAAATGATTTTTTTTTTTAATCCTTAATTCTTTGGGATGTTAGTTTTGTTTTCATTAAAGAAGACATACAATATTTATATAGAAATATCTAGAAAACCCAGGTGTTCCTGGAGATCAGCACGCAAACTACCCGGTCTGTTCAGTACACTATTATGAGCTAGTCACTAACCTGAGTGGGTTGCTGAACAGAACCAGTTGACCAAAAAATACCATTCTGAGGTCAAGTCTGGGAGGCTGGCCATAGATACCAATAAATAGATTAAAAATAGCAATATGCAGTCATGGGGCCTTGTGGTCAGGTATCTGAGTAACACAAAGGACGAGGCAGGCTGGATGTCAACTCGGAGAGGCCAGCGGACGAAGACGCGGCAATGTACAGGAGAGTTTGATCTGCACGAGAGGGAGAAATGTTCTGTTGCTGTCCGACCCGTTTGTCGGTTGTCAAATAATATTGACACATATTTGCACTTTTTTAAAATCTTATCTCAGGTTTTAGTGAGAAGGATTTTGATTTCGTTTGATAGTGAACCAATCTCTCCCGTCTTCTCATTGGACGAATGTGGCCATGTCTGTATATATAAGGGGGCTATGGTATTGCGAGGGCTTGCGAGGGTATAGCGAGGGTATATATTAGCTATTGCGAGGGCTGTGGTGGATTATTGCGTGGAGTCGCTTAAAGTGTTCTCTGCGTGCTATATCCGTGTCTGGTGATCTCCTCACATACCTGTGTGACCCCGGTCCGATCCCTACCAACGCTACAATAAAGGATAAGTACTGTTTTGTTTTTATATAGCAAATCGTGAGTTTAATTTTTTTTTTTGCTCCTTTTTATTGTTACTGTTGTACGCTTTTCTGTGTATTAGTTACCCTTACGGTAGGCCCTAGTTTATTGCAACTTTGTGTGTTTACCCGTATAGTATCTTTTGTCACGGTGTCCGGCGGTGGTCGTAAAACTGACTAACGACTCATAGAAGTTCCCTGGGAGGAAATAACACAATCCTAACGAAATTGGACCTCAGACCTCGCTCCTTGTTCCAAAATCACTTTACTAGGTACCACTCAAAAAGAACAACTTAGTTTATGATATTTGCAACAATGAATATAATGCGAAGTTTATCCACATATTAAACAAAATTTTAACGCGGGATTCGATCACGGTTCATGGCTGTCGGGAATCGAGGGTGTTACCCACTCATCCACCGACTCTATTTTTGACCTCGCTCTGTCTCGGGTGTGGAGAACTCTCAATAAAACTTTTTGTTTGTGATTACATGATGGTCAAGCTGACGTGTTGAATTGAATCTACATATTGGAAGCTGTTACACTATAATTATGGTATATATGAAAATGTTGTGTATAGTGGCATATATTACTACATGTATATATTAGCTATCCATTTATAAATTTAAAAATATTTTAAAAGAAAAAATATATTTGTAACATCACATAAGTTTAACTCCATTGAATTAATTTAAAATTGTTGAAGGGGGTCGGTGGAAGGATGGTCTAAACCGTTGGTTTTCTACCGCTACAACCCGGGATAGAATCCCGCAGTGGGCACTTTTTATGATTTAAAAAAAAAAATGCTCCAATGGCCCCTGATTGTTGCAAAAGTCCAATCCCACCAGCGAGTGCAAGTAACCAAACGGGCTCTGGCACATTTGTAAGTGCAAAGTCGAACTGCTTTTCACATGTGTAGACATGTGGTGTACTTACAGTAAAAGCTGTCGCCTACTTCTACCCGCCATTATTATCATGGCCTGTACCACGTGTACTAGGGATAAGCAAAAATAAAATTGCAGAAAATTTAGAAATTGTGCATTAGATATTGAAAAATCGTTTACTTTTATTATAAAAAATTACCCCATTGTGTTATTCTTTTACCGCCGTTTAAAGAAGCTTCTAACAATTTCAAACCAATTCAAGAGAGTCAAATCTATCTGATACCAGCAGGGCCACTCACTTGGGGTACACCTCCTGGAAGCCGTTGAAGGAGGAGTCCAGGATTGTGAGAGATCCCTCGATGATGGTGCAGCCCCTGAAGCTGTCGATGTTCCCGGCATGCACCACGTCCACCCCTTCACACTCTGCACACGTTGACACAACTTTAAAAACCCAATGACTCTATCTAATTTAGATATTTTTTATCATAGAGCTCTAATACTGTATTGGAAGATCACAAGTCCATATCTCAGAAGAAGGCCAAGTGACACTCACTCCACTTTCTTACTGCTACTCTTTTTGTGTTGTTTTTCTTGCTTCCATCTTTCTCTTTACGATGTACTAGAGCGCCATCTGTTATCAAATTATAAAACTATTTTAGAGGCGTAATGTTCTTTTTAAAATAAAACAATTTCTACTGTCCTTACTGCGATGGAAAAATTAAAGGCGAAACCGCTGGGAGGGTTCACCACTGATGAGCCAGGCCCTCCCTTTAATTTTTCCATCGCAGTAAGGACAGTAGAAATTGTTTTATTTTAAAAAGAATATCTTTCTCTTTCTTGTTTTTTTTCTTTTTCTTCTGTTTATATCGTTGTTTCCTTTGTCTCACTGCTTTGTTCTTATGCATACCTCTGGTGAATCCTGTATAGGGTCAGTGACCCTAAATAAAGGCTTTTGTTGTTGTTGTTGTATTGGAAGATTCTGATTATATATGCTACACGGGAGAGAAATTCTTGGGTCTGGTATTTCAGCAAACTGTGGACATAAGCTTCTGGGGCACAATTGGGAAACCGATGGGAGGGTTCAGCACTGATGAGCTAAGCCCTCCCAATATTTGTTCATCGCAGTAAGGACAGTAGAAAATGAATATTCGTGCTACACAACACAGCAGACCGTGGTACTGGCTTTGGCCCTCCTCAGTCCAGGGGAGGTTTGGATTTCATGGGAGCTGCAAGTGATTCTTGAAAATATCACAAATTGACAGAGAGGTGATAGAGTGGCTAGGTCGATCCTATGGCCACAATACTGATATGGATATTGGCAGGAGGATCCTGTCTAGTGGTGTCCCCGACTCGAGTCTGATAATATCCAAAGACGATGGGGCAGTTTATGCGTCTATTTTGATGAGAGAGATGATCTTCCTCTATATAAAAAACGTGGAAAATTTTCCACCGAGGTACTGGCGTACAGACTAAGTAGCTAACGGTGGTGGACTTACTCTTGGGGCACGGTCCGTCGCACGGCACGCACTCGCCGTTGTTGGCGTGTTTGTTGGGCGGGCAGGACCGCACGCAGGCCCCGCTGTCCCTCAGGAGGTGTTCTGGACACCAGGGGGGAGGGTATTGATCTGTCAGCTCACTGACAGCCAGCAGGTCCGACCTACCGGGACATGTCTTGACGCAGGTCGCTCCATAGGCGTACTTGCCGTAGGGGTTGGTCTCCCAGGAGTAGGTGGAGGGATTGTAGCGCATCATGGGCGGGCACTCCTGCTTGCAGACCCCGCTGTCGTAGAAGTTGCGGCAGGCCTGCGACATGTCCCACTGCAGTAAACCGGCAAATAACAGCACTATACACGATGACAATACAGTGTCCACCCGAAATATGGAAAGCCACCGTGTTGAACGACCGTTCAATAGCAAGAATGACATTTGAAATGATTTTATTGACGATCAGTCAATTTTTACAAAACAATAATGATGATATAAATGAATAAATGATTAAAATGTACAATGATTTTATGAGCTAGGGAGGCTCCACCACCTTGATAAGGTCTTCCTCCAGACGAGGAGGGGGTCTTCTTGGACTCCTCACATCTCCAGGCCCAGAAAGTGAAAGAATGACAAAGCGTTATCTATCAAACGTTTGAAATCAATTTTCAATGTCATTTTTAAAGTACTTTAAAAAGGTGAACTTTCGAACTCTTCAGCACACAGCAGGCCTAGATACAAGACTACGAACGCTGGCAACTATAAGCTTTTTAAATATTTCGTAAATATTTATTTATTACTATTTATGCAAACATTGTACTTACATATTTACATATTGAAAATAGAGCAATCCATAAATAAATCTTTAAATAAAAAGATATATATTTTGGATCAGAATATCATTTATTTTACCAATATTTCAGTTGGCTGAACGCCAACCTTTATCAAGGTATTATAACATGGTAACAAGGTATGTTATAATACCTTGATAAAGGTTGGCGTTCAGCCAACTGATATATTGGTAAAATAAATAATATTTTGATCCAAAATATGCCTTTTTATTTATATATGTTGCTGATGGCTTGCGCCATCTATCGGAATAAATAACAACTATTCTCGTTGATTTTTAATTATTTCAGAATTGGCCAAATACCCATTCTTGATTAATCAAGAAAAGCTAACCACGGACGCGTTTCGGGCTGTTGGTCCTAATCAGCGTGGTGCAAGCTGTACCTCAACGACCAAAAAAAATGGTCATTAAGGCATCCTGAAAAATCATGAAACGGGTAGTTAAGGCCAGAATTGCGTGAGAACGCTACACAATGTGAAAAAATAATTCTTGATTAATCAAGAATGGGTATTTGGCCAATTCTGGAATAATTAAAAATCAACGAAAATAGTTGATATTTATTCCGATAGATGGCGCAAGCCATCAGCAACTTTCAGTTGCACGATAAGGAGATGCCTTTTTCTTAATTTATGCACCTTATCCCAGTACAATATCACATTTGTACTATTTTTTAACATTTACATATATGTTGTTTACATCAATAATTGCCAGCTTGTAGCTTTGAGAATAGGTAAGAAGACCGTAGAAAGGTTTAAGATAGGGGTTTAACCTTCCTTATCAAAGTACTCCATAAAATATACATCTATATTGAAAATTGATTTCAAACTTTTAAAAGAAGCTCTAGTTTCAATTCCGACTTATCACGTGGAACAAAGCTCGCTGTTCTAGTACAACATTTATCTGTGTGAAAAATAGCACAAAAGTGAATTTGTACCTGGATCAGGTGGTTAAATTAATAAAAAAGGCATTTCCTCATTGTGAAGCTAAAATTTGGCTCAAGCCATCATAAACTTTTAGTTGCACGGTCAGGAAATGCCTTTTTTCTTAATATATCTATGGTCCAATACAGTATTAGAGTTCTAAAGAAGCGGTCTGGTAGATTAAATTGGCGAAACCTCTGGGAGGGTTCACCACTGATGAACCAAGTCCTCCTAATATATATTTTTTTCATTGCAGTAAGGACAGTAGAAGTTAGATTTATTTGTGAAAAGAAACATTCGCGTTTTGGTGTTTTCATTTGTAATATATCTGTGTATTGATTGACTTGAACCACATTTATCTGCCCACAGATCAAGAAGTCGTATTTTTTTAAAGGGTAAAGAAGAAAGAATATGCAAATAGAAAACACACCAGATTAATGTAATAAAATTATGGGGAAATGCCGGTTTTTGGGAAAATGATTGGGCTTGCTCATCTAATGGGGCAAATATCCACTAAATGGGATGATATATACAGGTATATATTCTTTTAATAATATTTTTATTTTCACTCTCATGGACATAACTTAAGGAAGTTGTACCTTTTACCATGTATATCGGGATTCAGACAATAACTCTGAAAGATAACACTCATGGACAAAACTTAAGGAAGTTGTACCTTTTACCATGTATATCAGGATTGAGACAATAACTCTGAAAGATACACTCATGGACAAAACTTAAGGAAGTTGTACCTTTTACCATGTATATCGGAATTGAGACAATAACTCTGAAAGATACACTCATGGACAAAACTTAAGGAAGTTGTACCTTTTATCACGTATATCGGGATTCAGACAATAACTCTAAAAGATACACTCATGGACAAAACTCGAGGAAGTTATATCTTTTAGTATGTATATCGGGATTCAGACAATAACTCCGAAAGATACACTCATGGACAAAACTTGAGGAAGTTTTACCTTTTAAATGTATATCAGGATTCAGACAATAACTCTGAAAGATATTACAGTGACCTTTATTGAAGACACACGAGATAAACAAGTGTGAACAAAATTGCCTCCGTATCTCCTTTAAAACTACAAAAAAAAACAAAAAACAGCCGACCGGAGACATATTAAAATAAAAAAGACATAAACTTACCGCTCACATGGTAGAGCGCTATTTAATGGAACAAAAATCAACTAAACGTTGATTTAACTTGTTCCATGATATCTATCCAACCCAATTTCTTGGCAAATCAATAAAAAGTCAACCACGAAAGCGTTTCAGGCTGTTGACCATCGTCAGCATGGTGCAAGCTGTACCTCAACAACCAAAAATTTGGTCCAAGCGTGAGCGGTCAGAATATGCCCTTTTTTTATTTTAAATATCAACACCTGGTTCTTTATCTATTGCCAGTCTCTGGTAGCTAGCTGGTCACCCGCCGCATCCTATCTGATTCATTGGTCAATCAGAGCTCTTTGGCTTCTTGCACTACCAGGTCTATAGTTCAGTAGAAAGCTGAGAATAGGGTCAAGAATGAAGAAAAAAGATAACCAGAAGACACGCAGTAGTTGTTATGTCTCTATGCCAAGTCTGTATATAACTGGTTACATATTTACATATTGGTACTGTCTACTATTGTCTTTGTTAACGAGTAAAATAAACCTTTTTTATTGTGTATGAGAGATAAATAGGGATTTTCTTCAATGTGACAAAGCCACAACACCAGCTTTGGAAAGCTCAAAAGACCTACATAGAGACCATGGTTTCGGGCTAATGGCCCTTGTCAGTCCAGGGCTGGGAGAAGTGACCTTTCCTTTTATAGATAAATATCCTCCCTGTAGAATTTCTATCTCAAATACGATATCATTTTTAAAATCTTAGAATAAAATTAAAATATATTTACTTTCTTTTTAATTAAATCAAATACTTGAGCTTTCGAGCAAACCTCTTCTACAGGTTTGTGACAAATGTGACGGGAGGAAGTGAAATTTTATTGTATGTACATACACGCGATAACAAGTTTCGTCAAATCCAAAAATACCATTCATGAAATAAAAACAACTAAATCTACGCATTAAAAAAATGATGAACCGTGAATCGGCCAAATAGTTCTAAAATTTGTTGATAGATGGCGTTACTAGCATGGAGATCGTTCCGCGCCATTTTCCTGTTTACAACGGAGCACTGGCCATTTTCGCGCCATAATTCCTTAAGGAAAAAAAAGTGGTTTGGAACAAACGTAAACAATAATTTTACGAGTTTCCCGCAAGGTCTTTCTTTTTATTCTGCTCCATTAAAATCAAGTAGTTACAATGATCGGCCTTTTGGATCTTCAATTGAGAAAATGCCTTTTGGAAACCACCTCTCGTTAAGAAAAAAACCTTCAACTTCGGAAGACTATACTGTCCTTGTCAGGGGGAATTTGTGCCAGGAGATAAACAAATTAAGAACACAGTAGGAACTACTGGAGCCAATAAAATTTGAGGATAAAATTTAGGATTTAGAAAATTCGTTTCTTTTCCGTCTAAGACAGGGTTGGGCAAACTGCGGCTCGTGAGTCACATGTGGCTCTTTGGATGTGAAGCTCTTTATATAGTTCCATACGTAGGGGTCTTAATAAAGGCCTTTGTGTGTGTGTGTGTGCGTGTGTAGTTCCATACGTAAATATTATTTATGCGAGTACTATTTATTGTTGGCAAGAAAAATGTATGGCTCTTTAAAAACTTTGAAATTTTGTAAATTGTAATTTTTGGCTCTGTCTAAGCCCAGAGGTAGGAAGCTCACTCATCAACCTTCATTGATTTCTAGATGGAGAAAACGTAGCTGTGTTCGAATTGAACGTGTTTATTGGCTGCTGCCGATCTCTGGTCTAGGATAAAGAAGAAATAACGAGGAATGATCTCAACTTCTGTGAGAAAGACGTAAGGAAGGAAGTACCAGGCAGTCGCTCTGCGTGGGCCCCGTGCAGCCGCCGGCGCAGAAGAGATGACAGCATTCCCGGGGGTTGGGGCCGAAGCATCGACCCTGGTGGCACTGGGGGGAACAGGTGATCTTGGAGAACCTCTGGCAGTTGTGGGGGCCGGGGCCCCAGCACCCGCGCTCGCACCTCCGGTCACACTTGGGGCCTGCACACGTGTGGTAGAGCACACGTTCTATCACTGACTTCTAGATAGTGTGTGAGTGAAGAAATAATCGATGTGCAAAATTTAAGTGTTAAATTCCAAATGTTTATTGGTGATTACTTTCTATAAATGTTTCCAAATGCCAAGTGTATGTTATATAATCAGTGTAGGTGACCACTCACAGACTTGGTCCGTCTCCTCGTTGGAAGAGATGTTTTTGGCGCTGACGTCGGACAGGATCTCGTCCCACCGGATGGTGTGGAGGTAGCAGAGGTTGAAGTTGTTGAAGATGCCCACGTTACCGGCCAGAATGTCTGCGTCACACCACCCGCTGACATCTACTTGTGGAACCTCGGCCTTCAATGTCGACAACTTGGATTCAAGTTCACTCATGAACAACACCTAATAATATTTTAAAAATTAATAAAAAAATTGATAATTCATATCAATATTAAGATGAAAATACCAGGTTTACAGGGAGAAGTTTCTTTTCAAAATCTTTAATCTCTAGCTTTCAGGTACGAACGTCATTCTACCGGAGAGAACATGATACGTATCTTTTTATTGTGAATAAACAAGCTTTCAAGCAACGACGCTCTTGTACTGGCTTAACTATGTCAAGTGGAGAAATACAAACTGTTTGTTTTTACAAATGGCTTGTTTACTGTGTAACAATATTTTTGAAAAAATACATTTATTTATAGGACAATCAATGTTTTTTTTTTTCTGTATTAAGAGATCTTTTTTAAATATACAATATTCTTTTAAAAAAATTCCGTTCATCATTACTCTTCATAATTCACCCTTTCATACCTCATCCAAAAAGATTAGAAATAGTCAATATTTCACCTTGAAATAAATTTTGATTTTTCATTGAAAAGAAACTCATGCGGTGTAACTTCAAGTGTCGTTTTACAATCACAGGCCGCGGTGCATTATATACAATATTCTTGTCAAAAAGTAAAATAAGCCATGATGTGTGTGTATGCTGGAGAAAATCTTAAGACCTTTCATGTAGCTCATAGCTTGTGTACTGTGTAACAACATTCTTGAAAATCTCGCTCTTTCATTTATCGAACAGCATTTTTATATATCGCTATTCTAAGACTATTCTTTTTAATATAAACTTTTGCTAGCGAATGTAAAATAAACCTTTTTCTTGGATATACTTCAACAACAATTCTGAATGGTCATTGTCACATTCAGGCAGATTATTTGAAGGTATTGAAATAGAATCCAACTTGCCCCCATTGCTAAGGTGAAAACCAACCCGTGGACCTCTTCACCTCTCTGCCCAACCTTCCAATACCAAAGATTCCTGACGGCCACCCTCCTAGAGATCACCAATCTAAGTACAGTGTTGTGTATGTAAATGGTTGAAAATCTGTATTTATTTTGCATGTTTTATCATTATCATCATGTAAATATGTATATATAGGACATTAACGGTGTAATTAAAGGCAATTGATCAGTAGATCTCGGCACGTGGTGTGTACCTGGAGAAGTATCTCGAGATAAACGGATGCTTGACTGTGTCTGACTATTACTGGGAGGAAACACAACATACAGCATCCTTAGAAAATCTCCCAAGAAATAATATTCATGGCGCCAACTCATGGATTCGACTTCCACTGCCATTGTAAATAAAACCAAGAAGGCTAAGTTAGAAGGACAACCGGGTAGTTGGCGACTACTGTACGTGGCTCCAGAAACCTGGGTTAACTAAATAATTGACAATAATGTTTCTGTGAAAAATAGACCCTTCGGCCAATTTAGAGTCTTTTTTTTTATTGTCTTAAAGGGCGCGATAACATTTAATATACCCGAGGTTTTCACAATATATATCTGTTTTAATATACCCCGATCTTCTTTCTTTATATGAATTCTCCCTCACTTAAAAAAACTCTAACTGGCCGAAATGTCTATTTTTTTACAGAAATATGAATGACGGCCAGGCAGGCAGCCTTTATCTTCAGGATAACAATAATGTGTCTGAGAGAAATGTTAAAACCCTTCATGTCATTAATGACAGAGATCTGCAGATGCACCCAGCCTGTCTTGCACAGGCCACGTGTAAAGAAGGTATGTCTGAAAGGTGAGCAAGCAGGGTCTTCTTACATATCGACCCTCGACCCTGTCTTGAGATAAGACTTGGCCAGGTGCCTCTGTCGCTACGGCCCGCTCGCTTATCGACGAGTACTGCTAGCTGAAGGCTACCTATCCGATATAATATACAGAATCGTTATTATCACTATTTTGTTTGTCTTTTTAGGGAGAGAGTCTACGTCATTTCGATAGCATGCTTCCTTGTATCGCTGACATTGCTCAAGGAACTCCTAAAAAAGAATCCAACCCTAATTTCGTGTTTTCCCTCTAAATAATGAGAACTTGGACAATCAACATCTTCCTTATTCCTAGAACAGTGTTGAAATTTTGGAGCAAAAATGGAGTATACGTGTAAAGTGAGCTGTGTAGAATAACACGAAATGAGCGTGTACGTGTGTAAAGTAACACGTGACATATACACGGAGTGCGAGTGGAGTGTTTGCAGTTCACTCAGCCTTCGAGATTAAAAATGATTATTTTTTTCAAACTTCTCAGGCTCTCGTATTTACATATCTACGACAGGGTGCCCTTGATTAGCGTTGGTTTCCCTTTATTGGAGATAAAATACTTGAGTATTTCGACATGATCAAATTGCTGCTATAAAAGTTCTGATATGTGGTACACTGTAAATTCAAGCAATCTTGATTCAGCCAAAAGTGTTTTAGATTTGTACGAATAATGATTTCATTCAGTCTTATACCTAATACGATTATTTACAGAATGTCCCAAAATTATCACAAGTAATTTTGATAGAAAAAAACAACAGATTTATATAAAAAAGGCCTTCCTGGATATGTGAAAGAAAAGAAAATCAAATTTTTCTTAAAATATTTCGAGGGATTGCTCCCTATTTATCAATTTATTGTATAATAAACTTAAAATTAATTTACAAATGCTCATTTATCACATGGAAACAACTTTGTCATTGGTCAAAATTGAAAATAATATATTAAAAACAAAAAAGGCATATCCTGACCAGGAGCACATGTGCTTTTCAGAAGGCAGAGCGCCATCAGGTGGAACAGAAATCAACTAAACATTGATTTAGCCTGTTCCCTGATATTTGGCCAACCCAATTTCTTGATAAATCAAGAAAAGCCATCCACGAACGCGTTTCGCGCTGTTGGCGCTCGTCAGCGTGGAGTAGGCTGTACCACTGCGACCAAAAAGATTTTTTGGTCCCAGAGGCTTCTTGAGAAACCAAGAAATGGGTATTTAAGGCCAAACTTGCGTTTCTATCAAATTCTATTCTATTAAAATAATATATATAAATAATTCACACAATTATGTTTTTAAATAAAAGATAAAAAAAATCTTGGGTTCTTGTTAGCATATAAACCTTAGACTACAAATCTTCTTATGCATCAATCAAATGCGTTAAGTAGCATGATCTGGACGACTAACTTTGACCGCTTAAACGGGAAAATAGACGACCAAGAAATGTCTCTTGAATTGTTTGAATTGTTTCTTGAGCTGTCGAGGAGGTCATTTACCCTATTCCATACATAATCCTATTCCGTATACCTGATGAATAAAAAAAGAATGGTGTCATTTATACAAATCATAAACCGGCGTTCTCTATCAAAACGACGTGCATTTTGGAACAGCCTGTAGATGTTCATATGAATTAACAGCGAGTGGTAATTGGAGAAAAGATTCTTCCAAAGACCCAGAAAACCTACAGTTGGTGTAGATACTGTAAGATGTAGATACCTTGCAGGGAGGGCATCTCCAGCACCTGGAGGCGGTTGAGGGTGACCATGAGGGCGAAGGGCTCCTCCCGCACGCTGAGTTTGAAGAGCGAGCGGCCGCGGATGATGGCGAGGGAGGGCAGCGAGATACGCGGCACGTCCACGTGGGACACCAGTAGGTAGCCTGTCACCTCGCGGATGTCAGACAGGAAGCTCAAGTCCAGGGTGGAAGTCTCGTCCTGGGACCACACAGATCGGTCGAGAATGAGGACTCCTGCCCGATGTAAATACAGAAGATAGAAATCCAACTATGATCTCAGAGATACAACTTATCTTTAACAACCTATCCTTACTTCCAACTAATGTACGGGTCCAGTATTTGAAATCTCATTCTGGGGTAGACAGCAAACTCAAAGAACAAACATATTTTACTGAAATATACTTCTACCAAGGATTTCATTCTCTATTCTGCAAAATTTGAAATATTCCAACATCCCCAAAATCTGTTTTCCAAACTGCCCGGGGAACTAGAATAAAAGGAACATATGCAATGGTGTAAATATGTAAATAATAATTCAATTTACAACCTTCTCTATGCAACTTAGATTAATTTTTCTGCTCTTGTAAGGATTCTATGACGAAAACAAATATTTTTTCTGGGATTTTTTTTTAGTTCCAGTTCCAAATTTCAATTTGAGATACAAAATATCTCTATCATGCGATACAATCCCGCTTATACGTTCTTTCTACTTTGAACCGTATTGTCCTCAAAATCTTCGTCAGCCAAGTATTGACGAATTTTTTTGCCTAGATTTTTAATGGGTTTTATTTATTCACACATAACACGAGTCGTATATAGAGAATTAAAAATAAATTGATTATCTGCAGTGTCGTAAATGAATAAATTTTTTGGCTGATAGCTATAATCTATCTATGTCTGTGGGTTGCACGATTTTAACTTGGAAACTGCTGGAAGTTGAGACTTGATTTTTCAGCGATTGTTCAAAACCTCACAGAAGAAAGAAGTCCAAATATTCAGGTTCAAACCTCCTTGGAATTACAAACAATGTTCTAATTCAAGATTAATATTAATTCATCTATCATATACATTCAGTAATCAGTTTTTAAAATCGTCACACACATGCATATATTTATATCTCTCTATATATATAAATGTCAAGTAGACAAATAAATACAAGAGGAGGAATCGCAGAATATCATTTCTAAGAAGGATTAAAAACTAACGGCGACGAGATTTTTTATTGTAGAGATATAATCTTTGCGAGAACTTTCGGACAATTACGTTCTTCGACAGGCTGTGATACGAATAACCTATCACAGCCTGTTGAAGGACGACATTGTCAGAAAGTTTTCGCAAAGATTATATCTCTACAATAAAAAATCTCGTCGCCGTTAGTTTTTAATCCTTCTCTCTCTCTCATAATTAATGCGGACTGTGCACTTTCCTATATTGACAAGATGTTAATAAAATATGATAATTGTCATTCTCTCTCTCTCTCTCTCTATGGTAATTTATATGGTAATTTTATTAATATGGTAATTTAAGCCAACAACCCCATATTGTATAATACTTATAACAAGATTTTCATGTTGTATAATAGAAACACATCTGTAAATGATTATACGCATGATTGACATGTGTCATTACATCATCATATGTAATGTAATTTGTACAAACTAAGGATAAATAAATAAAACTCTGTAATAGATTAAGAGTTGAGCTAAAGAGATAGAAGTCAAAAACGTCTAAATTCGAGATAGATGGAAGTCACAAACAACATCTAAAGATAGATTGGAAGCTGTCAGGACGGCGCCAGTTTAGAATGACACCAGATACATATATAAGTAAAACCATAAAAAGGCCTGGAACTGGTGGTCGTTCTAGACCTGATGGTAAAACAGGCTAAAGTTCTTAATAGTATATAGCATTATTGAAATGTATTTACTTTTTAAGAATTCTTATTGAAGTTTCCCATTTTTGAATTTATTATTTTATTTCCCACTTATATCATTCGCTTTTAGCCAAATCCCCAGAAGAGCTTCTTGACAAAGTTCTGCTGTTGTTATTGAATCCAACGTACCTGCTGCAGCCAGGTAAGCTCCAGGTTGCCGTCGACGTAGGTACAGTTGGAATAGCGGTCCCGTAGGTTCTGATAGTGACTGGCTCGGTTGGCCGGCACGGACATACGGCCGGTTGTGCCGATGCAGACTGCCGGCACCATTCTAACAACTGCTGGAGGCTAATGTAAGTCAATACTCACTTTTTCCTTTGGAAACTAATACTTCTTTGTCGTCCTTTCTGGCGGAGGACGTCAGGATCACGGAGGCGATGAGATAAATACACAGAATGATATCACAGCTCATGATGGAAGCACGGAGGACTATGGGGGGATCTTGCGAATCATTCTCCCCGGCCGAGATCTCCTAAGCTGGAAGCTCATGGATTTCTGAAACACAAAGGATACCTTTGCCATCCTATCTTAAGAAATGAAAGCATTAAAGCAAGAATGATGTCTTTTACATATTAAGTGTACATATTAAGAGGTAATGTTGACAATTCCATTTCTCCATCCAACGCTACGTCTGCCATGTACTATGTATCAATATTGATTGAAAGACTCAATGTCAACAATAATGTCTATAATACTTTACTGAATGTTAAAACAGCATTTTTAAGATCTTTAAGTCAAATTATCTTCAATAAAATGTCAATAATTGAAAGTCATTTTACACAAATGTTGTTCACAATTGGTTTACTCGAAGATACGATTGTTCCTAATAATCTAAATAAAATATATGAACGGTTGCGTATAATTAAATTTAACTAAAATTGGGGCAAACATTTTATAAAGTTGGACATTGTGCGCCATTGAATATGTGCTTATTATTTTTCACAAACAGCTTCTCAATGCAAGTTTAAAACCCGGATGGTCATTGTTTAGAAACCAGTGCGCCACTGAAGATATATGTCATAATGTGAAAATAGTCTGGAGCAGTACATTATTGAAAAGTTACAAAATCGGGAGGGGAAGATTTTCTTGTAAGGTTGTTTTTATTTAACCGAGCTTTTTCGAGCATTTCTTTCCTTCTACAGTCAATTTTTACTCCTGTCGAAATTCAGAAATGCTCGAATGTTCGTTTTAATAAAAAAACCTTACAAGAAGTTCTTCTCGTCTCACGATTTTCTACTTTTTAAAATAATATATTTATTATATTTCAAAAACAACTTCAATGCAAAGTTTCGGTGATGTTGAGTGCCTGCGGCTTGTTTTACAGTTTCATTCTTTAGAGTGGAATGCCAAGATGGGAGAGGGGGGGGGGGAGGCGTATCCATAATACTTCTGGAACTACCAACTTTGCTTGTACAAGGTTGTCCCAAAAGTTTGTAAACACTTGCAAAAATTGAAATACCAATATTATTCACCGTTATGTATAATGTCTTTGTATTATGTATAAAGTAATTGTATTATTTATTATTATGTATTATTCGTAGTAATAATATAATTCGCAAAGTAATAAGAAAAATAACGTTTTAAGAAAACACGAACTTTTGGGACAACCTTATCTATTTATTATATTGCAAAAACAGATTCCATGCAAAGTTTCGGTGATATTGGCTGTCTGCGGCTGTTTGCCAGTTTCACTTTCGAGTATTATGCTAAGATAGGTGTAGACGTATCCACAATACTTATGGAACTATCAACTTTGCTTGCATTGATAGTTTTTGTTCCAACAAGCAGCAGCCGGGGTGTGCACAGTATTCTGGAACTACAAACGTTACTTGCATTGATAGTTTTTGTTCCAATAAACAGCAGCCGGGGTGTGCGCAGTATTCTGGAACTACCTACTTTGCCTGCATTGATAGTTTTTGTTCCAACAAGCAGCAGCCGGGGTGTGCGCAGTATTCTGGAACTACCAACTTTGCCTGCATTGATAGTTTTTGTTACAGTAAGCAGCAGCCGGGTGTGCGCAGTATTCTGGAACTACCAACTTTGCCTGCATTGATAGTTTTCGTTACAGTAAGCAGCAGCCGGGGTGTGCGCTGTATTCTGGAACTACCAATATTGCCTGCATTGATAGTTTTTGTTCCAACAAGCAGCAGCCGGGGTGTGCGCAGTATTCTGGAACTACCAATATTGCCTGCATTGATAGTTTTTGCTCCAACAAGCAGCAGCCGGGGTGTGCGCAGTATTCTGGAACTACCAATATTGCCTGCATTGATAGTTTTTGTTCCAACAAGCAGCAGCCGGGGTGTGCGTAGTTTTCTGGAACTACCAACTTTGCCTGCATTGATAGTTTTTGCTCCAACAAGCCAGCAGCCGGGTGTGTGCGCAGTATTCTGGAACTACCAACTTTGCCTGCATTGATAGTTTAGGTTCCAACAAGCAGCAGCCGGGGTGTGCGCAGTATTCTGGAACTACCAACTTTGCCTGCCTTGATAGTTTTTGCTCCAAACAAGCAGCAGCCGGGGTTGTGCGCAGTATTCTGGAACTACCAACTTTGCCTGCATTGATAGTTTAGGTTCCAACAAGCAGCAGCCGGGTGTGCGCAGTATTCTGGAACTACCAACTTTGCCTGCATTGATAGTTTTGTTTCAACAAGCAGCAGCCGGGGTGTGCGCAGTACTTCTGGAACTACCAATATTGCCTGCAATTGATAGTTTTTGTTCCACAAGCAGCAGGCCGGGGTGTGCGCAGTATTCTGGAACTACCAATATTGCCTGCATTGATGTTTTTGTTCCAACAAGCAGCAGCCGGGGTGTGCGCAGTATTCTTGAACTACAATATTGCCTGCATTGATAGTTTTTGTTCCAACAAGCAGCAGCCGGGGGTGTGCGCAGTATTCTGGAACTACCAATATTGCCTGCATTGATAGTTTTGTTCCAACAAGCAGCAGCCGGGGTGTGCGCAGTATTCTGGCAACTACCAATATTGCCTGCATTGATAGTTTTTGTTCCAACAAGCAGCAGCCGGGTGTGCGCAGTATTCTGGAACTACCAATATTGCCTGCATTGATAGTTTTTGTTCCAACAAGCAGCAGCCGGGGTGTGCGCAGTATTCTGGAACTACCAATATTGCCTGCATTGATAGTTTTTGTTCCAACAAGCAGCAGCCGGGGTGTGCGCAGTATTCTGGAACTACCAATATTGCCTGCATTGATAGTTTTTGTTCCAACAAGCAGCAGCCGGGGTGTGCGCAGTATTCTGGAACTACCAATATTGCCTGCATTGATAGTTTTTGTTCCAACAAGCAGCAGCGGGGTGTGCGCAGTATTCTGGAACTACCAAATATTGCCTGCATTGATAGTTTTTGTTCCAACAAGCAGCAGCCGGGGTGTGCGCAGTATTCTGGAACTACCAACTTTGCCTGCATTGATAGTTTTTGTTCCAACAAGCAGCAGCCGGGGTGTGCGCAGTATTCTGGAACTACCAATATTGCCTGCATTGATAGTTTTTGTTCCAACAAGCAGCAGCCGGGGTGTGCGCAGTATTCTGGAACTACCAATATTGCCTGCATTGATAGTTTTTGTTCCAACAAGCAGCAGCCGGGGTGTGCGCAGTATTCTGGAACTACCAACTTTGCCTGCATTGATAGTTTTTGTTCCAACAAGCAGCAGCCGGGGTGTGCGCAGTATTCTGGAACTACCAATATTGCCTGCATTGATAGTTTTTGTTCCAACAAGCAGCAGCCGGGGTGTGCGCAGTATTCTGGAACTACCAACTTTGCCTGCATTGATAGTTTTTGTTCCAACAAGCAGCAGCCGGGGTGTGCGCAGTATTCTGGAACTACCAATATTGCCTGCATGATAGTTTTTGTTCCAACAAGCAGCAGCCGGGGTGTGCGCAGTATTCTGGAACTACCAACTTTGCCTGCATTGATAGTTTTTGTTCCAACAAGCAGCATCCGGGGTGTGCGCAGTATTCTGGAACTACCAATATTGCACTGCATTGATAGTTTTTGTTCCCAACAAGCAGCAGCCGGGGTGTGCGCAGTATTCTGGAACTACCAACTTTTGCCTGCATTGATAGGTTTTTGTTCCAACAAGCAGCAGCCGGGAGTGTGCGCTGTATTCTGGAACTACCAACTTTGCCTGCATTGATAGTTTTTGTTCCAACAAGCAGCAGCCGGGGTGTGCGCAGTATTCTGGAACTACCAATATTGCCTGCATTGGTAGTTTTTGTTCCAACAAGCAGCAGCCGGGGTTGTGCGCAGTATTCTGGAACTACCAATATTGCCTGCATTGATAGTTTTTGTTCCAACAAGCAGCAGCCGGGGTGTGCGCAGTATTCTGGAACTACCAATATTGCCTGCATTGATAGTTTTTGTTCCAACAAGCAGCAGCCGGGGTGTTACGCAGTATTCTGGAACTACCAACTCTTGCCTGCATGATAGTTTTTGTTCCAACAAGCAGCCAGCCGGGGTTTGTTGCGCAGTATTCTGGAAACTACCAATATTGCCTGCATTGATAGTTTTTGTTCCAACAAGCAGCAGCCGGGGGTGTGCGCAGTATTCTGGAACTACCAACTATGCCTGCATTGATAGTTTTTGTTCCAACAAGCAGCAGCCGAGGGTGTGCGCCAGTATTTCTGGAACTACCAATATTGCCTGCATTGGTAGTTTTTGTTCCAACAAGCAGCAGCCGGGGTGTGCGCAGTAATTCTGGAACTACCAATATTGCCTGCATTGATAGTTTTTGTTCCAACAAGCAGCAGCCGGGGTGGTGCGCAGTATTCTGGAACTACCAATATGCCTGCATTGATAGTTTTTGTTCCAACAAGCAGCAGCCGGGGTGTGCGCAGTATTCTGGAACTACCAAAATTGCCTGCATTGATAGTTTTTGTTCTCAACAAGCAGCAGCCGGGGTGTGCGCAGTATTCTGGAACTACCAATATTGCCTGCATTGATAGTTTTTGTTCCAACAAGCAGCCAGCCGGGGTGTGCGCAGTATTCTGGAACTACCAATATTGCCTGCATTGATAGTTTTTGTTCCAACAAGCAGCAGCCGGGGTGTGCGCAGTATTCTGGAACTACCAATATTGCCTGCATTGATAGTTTTTGTTCCAACAAGCAGCAGCCGGGTGTGCGCAGTATTCTGGAACTACCAATATTGCCTGCAGATTGATAGTTTTTTGTTCAACAAGCAGCAGCCGGGGTGTGCGCAGTATTCTGGAACTACCAATATTGCCTGCATGATAGTTTTTGTTCCAACAAGCAGCAGCCGGGGTGTGCGCAGTATTCTGGAACTACCAATATTGCCTGCATTGATAGTTTTTGTTCCAACAAGCAGCAGCCGGGGTGTGCGCAGTATTCTGGAACTACCAATATTGCCTGCATTGATAGTTTTTGTTCCAACAAGCAGCAGCCGGGGTGTGCGCAGTATTCTGGAACTACCAATTTGCCTGCATGATAGTTTTTGTTCCAACAAGCAGCAGCCGGGGTGTGCGCAGTATTCTGGAACTACCAATATTGCCTGCATTGATAGTTTTTGTTCCAACAAGCAGCAGCCGGGTGTGCGCAGTATTCTGGAACTACCAATTTGCCTGCATTGATAGTTTTTGTTCCAACAAGCAGCAGCCGGGGTGTGCGCAGTATTCTGGAACTACCAATATTGCCTGCATTGATAGTTTTTTGTTCCAACAAGCAGCAGCCGGGGTGTGAGCAGTATTCTGGAACTACCAACTTTGCCTGCATTGATAGTTTTTTGTTCCAACAAGCAGCAGCCGGGTGTGCGCAGTATTCTGGAACTACCAATATTGCCTGCATTGATAGTTTTTGTTCCAACAAGCAGCAGCCGGGGTGTGCGCAGTATTCTGGAACTACCAACTTTGCCTGCATTGATAGTTTTTGTTCCAACAAGCAGCAGCCGGGGTGTGCGCAGTATCTGGAACTACCAATTGCCTGCATTGATAGTTTTTGTTCCAACAAGCAGCAGCCGGGTGTGCGCAGTATTCTGGAACTACCAACTTTGCCTGCATTGATAGTTTTTGTTCCAACAAGCAGCAGCCGGGGTGTGCGCAGTATTCTGGAACTACCAATATTGCCTGCATTGATAGTTTTTGTTCCAACAAGCAGCAGCCGGGGTGTGCGCAGTATTCTGGAACTACCAACTTTGCCTGCATTGATAGTTTTTGTTCCAACAAGCAGCCGGGGTGTGCGCAGTATTCTGGAACTACAATATTGCCTGCATTGATAGTTTTTGTTCCAACAAGCAGCAGCCGGGGTGTGCGCAGTATTCTGGAACTACCAACTTTGCCTGCATTGATAGTTTTTGTTCCAACAAGCAGCAGCCGGGGTGTGCGCTGTATTCTGGAACTACCAACTTGCCTGCATTGATAGTTTTTGTTCCAACAAGCAGCAGCCGGGGTGTGCGCAGTATTCTGGAACTACCAATATTGCCTGCATTGATAGTTTTTGTTCCAACAAGCAGCAGCCGGGGTGTGCGCAGTATTCTGGAACTACCAATATTGCCTGCATTGATAGTTTTTGTTCCAACAAGCAGCAGCCGGGGTGTGCGCAGTATTCTGGAACTACCAACTTTGCCTGCATTGATAGTTTTTGTTCCAACAAGCAGCAGCCGGGGTGTGCGCAGTATTCTGGAACTACCAATTGCCTGCATTGATAGTTTTTGTTCCAACAAGCAGCAGCCGGGTGTGCGCAGTATTCTGGAACTACCAATATTGCCTGCATTGATAGTTTTTGTTCCAACAAGCAGCAGCCGGGGTGTGCGCAGTATTCTGGAACTACCAATATTGCCTGCATTGATAGTTTTTGTTCCAACAAGCAGCAGCCGGGGTGTGCGCAGTATTCTGGAACTACCAATATTGCCTGCATTGATAGTTTTTGTTCCAACAAGCAGCAGCCGGGTGTGCGCAGTATTCTGGAACTACCAATATTGCCTGCATTGATAGTTTTTGTTCCAACAAGCAGCAGCCGGGGTGTGCGCAGTATTCTGGAACTACCAATTGCCTGCATTGATAGTTTTTGTTCCAACAAGCAGCAGCCGGGGTGTGTGCGCAGTATTCTGGAACTACCAATATTGCCTGCATTGATAGTTTTTGTTCCAACAAGCAGCAGCCGGGGTGTGCGCAGTATTCTGGAACTACCAATATTGCCTGCATTGATAGTTTTTGTTCCAACAAGCAGCAGCCGGGGTGTGCGCAGTATTCTGGAACTACCAACTTTGCCTGCATTGATAGTTTTTGTTCCAACAAGCAGCAGCCGGGGTGTGCGCAGTATTCTGGAACTACCAATTTGCCTGCATTGATAGTTTTTGTTCCAACAAGCAGCAGCCGGGGTGTGCGCAGTATTCTGGAACTACCAATATTGCCTGCATTGATAGTTTTTGTTCCAACAAGCAGCAGCCGGGTGTGCGCAGTATTCTGGAACTACCAATATTGCCTGCATTGATAGTTTTTGTTCCAACAAGCAGCAGCCGGGGTGTGCGCAGTATTCTGGAACTACCAATATTGCCTGCATTGATAGTTTTTGTTCCAACAAGCAGCAGCCGGGGTGTGCGCAGTATTCTGGAACTACCAATATTGCCTGCATTGATAGTTTTTGTTCCAACAAGCAGCAGCCGGGGTGTGCGCAGTATTCTGGAACTACCAATATTGCCTGCATTGATAGTTTTTGTTCCAACAAGCAGCAGCCGGGGTGTGCGCAGTATTCTGGAACTACCAATATTGCCTGCATTGATAGTTTTTGTTCCAACAAGCAGCAGCCGGGGTGTGCGCAGTATTCTGGAACTACCAATATTGCCTGCATTGATAGTTTTTGTTCCAACAAGCAGCAGCCGGGTGTGCGCAGTATTCTGGAACTACCAACTTTGCCTGCATGATAGTTTTTGTTCCAACAAGCAGCAGCCGGGGTGTGCGCAGTATTCTGGAACTACCAATTGCCTGCATTGATAGTTTTTGTTCCAACAAGCAGCAGCCGGGGTGTGCGCAGTATTCTGGAACTACCAATATTGCCTGCATTGATAGTTTTTGTTCCAACAAGCAGCAGCCGGGGTGTGCGCAGTATTCTGGAACTACCAATATTGCCTGCATTGATAGTTTTTGTTCCAACAAGCAGCAGCCGGGGTGTGCGCAGTATTCTGGAACTACCAATATTGCCTGCATTGATAGTTTTTGTTCCAACAAGCAGCAGCCGGGGTGTGCGCAGTATTCTGGAACTACCAACATTGCCTGCATTGATAGTTTTTTGTTCCAACAAGCAGCAGCCGGGGTGTGCGCAGTATTCTGGAACTACCAATATTGCCTGCATTGATAGTTTTTGTTCCAACAAGCAGCAGCCGGGGTGTGCGCAGTATTCTGGAACTACCAATATTGCCTGCATTGATAGTTTTTTTGTTCCAACAAGCAGCAGCCGGGGTGTGCGCAGTATTCTGGAACTACCAATATTGCCTGCATTGATAGTTTTTGTTCCAACAAGCAGCAGCCGGGTGTGCGCAGTATTCTGGAACTACCATATTGCCTGCATTGATAGTTTTTGTTCCAACAAGCAGCAGCCGGGGGTGTGCGCAGTATTCTGGAACTACCAATATTGCCTGCATGATAGTTTTTTGTTCCAACAAGCAGCAGCCGGGTGTGAGCAGTATTCTGGAACTACCTATATTGCCTGCATTGATAGTTTTTGTTCCAACAAGCAGCAGCCGGGTGTGCGCAGTATTCTGGAACTACCAATATTGCCTGCATTGATAGTTTGTTCCAACAAGCAGCAGCCGGGGTGTGCGCAGTATTCTGGAACTACCAATATTGCCTGCATTGATAGTTTTTGTTCAACAAGCAGCAGCCGGGGTGTGCGCAGTATTCTGGAACTACCAATATTGCCTGCATTGATAGTTTTTGTTCCAACAAGCAGCAGCCGGGGTGTACGCAGTATTCTGGAACTACCAACTTTGCCTGCATTGATAGTTTTTGTTCCAACAAGCAGCAGCCGGGGTGTGCGCAGTATTCTGGAACTACCAATATTGCCTGCATTGTAGTTTTTGTTCCAACAAGCAGCAGCCGGGGTGTGCGCAGTATTCTGGAACTACCAATATTGCCTGCATTGATAGTTTTCGTTACAGTAAGCAGCAGCCGGGGTGTGCGCAGTATTCTGGAACTACCAACTTTGCCTGTATTGATAGTTTTTGTTCCAACAAGCAGCAGCCGGGGTGTGCGCAGTATTCTGGAACTACCAATATTGCCTGCATTGATAGTTTTTGTTCAACAAGCAGCAGCCGGGGTGTGCGCAGTAATTCTGGAACTATACCAACTTTGCCTGCATTGATAGTTTTTGTTCCAACAAAGCAGCAGCCGGGCATGTGCGCAGTATTCTGGAACTATACCAACTTTGCCTGCATTGATAGTTTTTGTTCCAACAACAGCAGCCGGTGTGTGCGCAGTATTCTGGAACGACCAACTTTGCCTGCATTGATAGTTTTTGTTCCAACAAGCAGCAGCCGGGGTGTGCGCAGTATTCTGGAACTACCAACTTTGCCTGCATTGATAGTTTTTGTTCAACAAGCAGCAGCCGGGGTGTGCGCAGTATTCTGGAACTACCAATATTGCCTGCATTGATAGTTTTTGTTCCAACAAGCAGCAGCCGGGGTGTGCGCAGTATTCTGGAACTATACCACTTTGCCCTGCATTGATAGTTTTTGTTCCAACAAGCAGCAGCCGGGGTGTGCGCAGTATTCTGGAACTACCAATCTTTGCCTGCATTGATAGTTTTTGTTCCAACAAGCAGCAGCCGGTGTGTGCGCAGTATTCTGGAACTACCAACTTTGCCTGCATTGATAGTTTTTGTTCCAACAAGCAGCAGCCGGGGTGTGCGCAGTAATTCTGGAACTATACCAACTATGCCTGCATTGATAGTTTTTGTTCCAACAAGCAGCAGCCGGGGTGTGCGCAGTATTCTGGAACTACCAACTTTGCCTGCATTGATAGTTTTTGTTTCCAACAAGCAGCAGCCGGGTGTGCGCAGGTATTCTGAACTACCAACATTGGCCTGTATTGATAGTTTTTGTTCCAACAAGCAGCAGCCGGGTGTGCGCAGTATTCTGGAACTACCATATTGCCTGCATTGATAGTTTTTGTTTCCAACAAGCAGCAGCCGGGGTGTGCGCAGTATTCTGGAACTACCAATAGTGCCTGCAATGATAGTTTTTGTTCCAACAAGCTGCAGCCGGGGTGTGCGCAGTAATTCTGGAACTTTACAACTTTGCTGCATTGATAGTTTTTGTTCCAACAATCAGCAGCCGGGGTGTGCGCAGTATTCTGGAACTATACCACTTTGCCTGCATTGATAGTTTTTGTTCCAACAAGCAGCAGCCGGTGTGTGCGCAGTATCTCTGAACTACCAACTTTGCCTGCATTGATAGTTTTTGTTCCAACAAGCAGCAGCCGGGGTGTGCGCAGTATTCTGGAACTACCAACTTTGCCTGCATTGATAGTTTTTGTTCAACAAGCAGCAGCCGGTGTGTGCGCAGTATTCTGGAACTACCAACTTTGCCTGCATTGATAGTTTTTGTTCCAACAAGCAGCAGCCGGGGTGTGCGCAGTATTCTGGAACTACCAACTTTGCCTGCATTGATAGTTTTTGTTCCAACAAGCAGCAGCCGGGGTGTGCGCAGTATTCTGGAACTACCAACTTTGCCTGCATTGATAGTTTTTGTTCCAACAAGCAGCAGCCGGGGTGTGCGCAGTATTCTGGAACTACCAACTTTGCCTGCATTGATAGGTTTTTGTTCCAACAAGCAGCAGCCGGGGTGTGCGCAGTATTCTGGAACTACCAACTTTGCCTGCATTGATAGTTTTTTGTTCCAACAAGCAGCAGCCGGGGTGTGCGCAGTATTCTGGAACTACCAACTTTGCCTGCATTGATAGTTTTGTTCCAACAAGCAGCAGCCGGGGTGTGCGCAGTATTCTGGAACTACCAACTTTGCCTGTATTGATAGTTTTTGTTCCAACAAGCAGCAGCCGGGGTGTGCGCAGTATTCTGGAACTACCAATATTGCCTGCATTGATAGTTTTTGTTCCAACAAGCAGCAGCCGGGGTGTGCGCAGTATTCTGGAACTACCAATATTGCCTGCATTGATAGTTTTTGTTCCAACAAGCAGCAGCCGGGGTGTGCGCAGTATTCTGGAACTACCAATATTGCCTGCATTGATAGTTTTTGTTCCAACAAGCAGCAGCCGGGGTGTGCGCAGTATTCTGGAACTACCAATATTGCCTGCATTGATAGTTTTTGTTCCAACAAGCAGCAGCCGGGGTGTGCGCAGTATTCTGGAACTACCAATATTGCCTGCATTGATAGTTTTTGTTCCCAACAAGAGGCAGCACGGCGGGTGTGCGCAGTATTCTGGAACTACCAATATTGCCTGCATTGATAGTTTTTGTTCCAACAAGCAGCAGCCGGGGTGTGCGCAGTATTCTGGAACTACCAATATTGCCTGCATTGATAGTTTTTGTTCCAACAAGGCAGCAGCCGGGGTGTGCGCAGTATTCTGGAACTACCAACTTTGCCTGCATTGATAGTTTTTGTTCCAACAAGCAGCAGCCGGGGTGTGCGCAGTATTCTGGAACTACCAATATTGCCTGCATTGATAGTTTTCGTTCCAACAAGCAGCAATCGGGTGTGCGCAGTATTCTGGAACTACCAATATTGCCTGCATTGATAGTTTTTGTTCCAACAAGCAGCAGCCGAGGTGTGCGCAGTATTCTGGAACTACCAATATTGCCTGCATTGATAGTTTTTGTTCCAACAAGCAGCAGCCGGGGTGTGCGCAGTATTCTGGAACTACCAATATTGCCTGCATTGATAGTTTTTTTGTTCCAACAAGCAGCAACCGGGGGTGTGCGCAGTATTCTGGAACTACCAATATTGCCTGCATTGATAGTTTTTGTTCCAACAAGCAGCAGCCGGGTGTGTGCGCAGTATTCTGGAACTACCAATATTGCCTGCATTGGTAGTTTTTGTTCCAACAAGCAGCAGCCGGGGTGTGCGCAGTATTCTGGAACTACCAATATTGCCTGCATTGGTAGTTTTTGTTCCAACAAGCAGCAGCCGGGTTGTGCGCAGTATTCTGGAACTACCAACTTTGCCTGCATTGATAGTTTTTGTTCCAACAAGCAGCAGCCGGGGTGTGCGCAGTATTCTGGAACTACCAATATTGCCTGCAATTGATAGTTTTTGTTCCAACAAGCAGCAGCCGGGGGTGTGCGCAGTATTCTGGAACTATACCAACTTTGCCTGCATTGATAGTTTTTGCTCCAACAAGCAGCAGCCGGGTGTGCGCAGTATTCTGGAACTACCAATATTGCCTGCATTGATAGTTTTTGTTCCAACAAGCAGCAGCCGGGGGTGTGCGCAGTATTCTGGAACTACCAACTTTGCCTGCATTGATAGTTTTTGTTCCAACAAGCAGCAGCCGGGGTAGTGCGCAGTATGCGCCGAAACTTCAAGTCAATGATGAGATACGGAGGCTTCTGAAGCAGTAGATTCTGGTTGTTTTTGCCAGGGCTCGGTCGAGCAGGTAGATTAGATAGCGTCTTGATAGCTCTTGGGATTTTACCTTGCCCTGCACTTCTTCTCGCACCCAAGTTCTGCAAACATCGGACCAAACGGATGGAGAAGGATCATCATAAAATTTAAAAACCCGAAAACTAAACTTTTTGCTTTCTTTTTTCGGCGAATTTTCAATACAAAATAGCTTTTCTTCGTATTCGTGAAAAGCCTTTAGGATTGAATACTCGTCCAATCTGATCGAAATAAAGAAAGGAGTCGCTCTAAGCTGTCGTGTTTTAAATGGCGTCAGTTTATAATCATAACATCAGCAGATACCTGTTCAGGATCTCCTGAGAATTGTATGTAATGTAAATGTATCGAAAATGTTCTTAACGTTTTTCCCAAATGCTTTAATTTTTATTTTTTCCTTCTGATGACAAAAGATTTTTGGCGAAACGTTGAGAAATAAAAACAATTTTTGGCCGAAGTGTCTTTTATTTTTAAGAACTATGAACGCCAGCCAGACAACCTATATCTTCAATATTATTATTATTATTTTACCGAGGAGCCACCAGGGGAGGCCATAGAAAGACTGCTGGTGATCTGCAGGACATCAGGGGACCATGTTATCGAGGAACCACCAGGAGAGACCATAGAAAGACTGTTAGAGATCTGCAGGACATCAGGGGACCATATCTGCGTGGGCCACAGCACTGACCAGGAGTCAAGATAGCAAATGTAAATATATTTGTTTATCTTTTACACAGTTATTATTTTTTGAAGTTATAAATAAAAATTTGTAAATAGACTGACCATTCGTTACACTTTTTAGATAAAAAGTTGTAACCTTTTTGAAAATAAAGTTATTATTATTAATTATTGAATGTGTGTTTTTTCGTCTTACTTATCCTTTACAGACCAAAGCACCTCAGTTGGCCGGTTTTGTGATTAGGGTGCATGAACCGATCTGATCTGCTCTATGAATAAGACACCACTATCCATTACAGACTTCGTGGATGAATCTAAGTATAGAACTTAATGTCTTAACGAAGGTTTTGAATCTGCTGCAAGAGAATGTCTTGAAATCTGTTTCATACGTTAAGTTTGGAATGCCAGAAGCAGACTCGGACGTCAGAAAACCAACGGATTGTGAAGAGACGAGAATGGCAGAGGTTGGTCAGTCCGAAGTCCTGGCCACATTCCAGCCGGTGGAGTCAGTATTTCCTGGCCGGCTGTTGACCTCCGGTACTTCTTGGCTCATCATCCCCCAACACTTGGTAATTCGCGGTAATATATAATAACATTTATCGAATACATTGATGTATACAGTTGTTTATTTGTTTTGCATAATATTTTATTTATAAATTAATCTCATAATTTAGTTTGTGAAAATAAAAATATTGGACTGGTGACAAAAACAAAACTGAAAATAGATGGCTTAATGTTATATAGTTATGATATATAATTAATTGTGATGTTTATGTAATTTTGATCTTCATTGAATAAAATATATAAAGTTTAAATGTGTTTTAAACTTTAATAACAAGCACAAACATACCTTTCTACACTTTTATTTAACGTTAATACACACACCTCTTTTTGAATAAAATCATTATCAAAACATCAATCAACAAAAATGCAGTAGGTTTTGATTATTTATTATTAAAAAGGTCCTGTCATCAGATTAATCGCACAATTTAGAACCCTTTCAATTTTTTTCAGAGAACACCATCTGATTTTATTGAGGCGTGAAGACCTGAAATGCACTTTCTGTGGATCAGGAATAACAACGGAGATGTTGCACTACTTATTTGACTGTGCTGCTCTGTCTGAGGAAAGACGAAAACTAAATGATAAAACGG
Source organism: Cordylochernes scorpioides (assembly GCA_030710605.1). NCBI lineage: Eukaryota > Metazoa > Arthropoda > Arachnida > Pseudoscorpiones > Chernetidae > Cordylochernes > Cordylochernes scorpioides. Next base: position 2,334,228 of record CP092871.1, on the reverse strand, counting down.
GGCAACTTTGTCCTTCATTTCCGGCACTAATTAATGAAATATCAAAAAATAGGTATATAGCGATGGCGATATTTGGATTCCACAAGACTATATCCCGGAAAAAGGCCACACAGTGTTCTCCCCATCCATTTGTGAACTGGCGAATCCTGTATAGGGCGAGAGGCCCTAAATAAAGGCTTTTTGTTGTTGTTGTTGTATTAAAAAGGGCATTGAAACTTGTAGATGAGGTGTAGAAATTGTTGAGGGCTGGTGTAGAGGAATCTTCCCTATCCACCTTGGTATATGAAGCGACTGAGGTGTGTTCTGTGTTTGTTTTCTAATTTCTAGGAATGTCTTGATTCAGTTTTACAGTAATAAAATTGTGCTGGACACACAATATTGAATAATATCTCAGTTAGTAATGTCCTTTTTTTTAAATTAAAAGCAGAAAAACTAACGAGAGAGATTTCTAGTGAATAAACAGCTCTTCGTCTGATCACTATCATAAGAAGTCAGCTTATCTCGAGATTTTAAAAGAGCTCTTCAAAACATTGCAGATAGAATCTTTCTTGTATTAGTCTCATGCGTTTTTTAGCTTCCAATATAGACCCAGACATTGCAAGCTGTAATAACAGTAACATACAGACTCAATGTGAAAAAATAGTACAAATGTAATATTGTACTGGGATAAGGTGCATAAATTAAGAAAAAGGCATCTCCTTATCGTGCAACTGAAAGTTGCTGATAGCTTGCGCCATCTATCGGAATAAATATCAACTATTCTCGTTGATTTTTAATTATTCCAGAATTGGCCAAATACCCATTCTTGATTAATCAAGAAAAGCTAACCACGGACGCGTTTCGGGCTGTTGGCCCTCATCAATAAAAAATAAAGACTCAATGCCCAAGCATCTGCCAAACAAGCTCCGATATTATTTAAGCCACTATACTTAACTGCCGCCAGTCTGACACCCCGCAGCCGGGATAGCTTGGCGCGCTGAGAGCCAGTATGCAAATGAGACATTCCAGCGATCTGATTTACTCCGCCACACACCACTTTTATCATAAAGATGCCACCTAAGAATGCAGCAGGTTTCGCAAGAGGCCCCACAATGCCTCTCTCTACTCCACATTAAAAAAAAGAAGAGCTGATCCGTTTTATTTGTCTCGTGCACGACTCCCCAAGGTCGTCTGATAGATCTGCTAATTGAGATTTTGACTCCGCCAGGGTTGAGCAACGCTTTGTCTGGATCAACCAACTCAACCTGGATAATCCTTAGTTGGCTAATGGACCTTTTTTAAAAAAATCCTTCTTTTTTTTTTCTCTCTAAACACAAGTTTGAATTGCCACCGCTGATGTTTCCACACAATGGGTGAGATAAACAAGGTAAAGAATGACATTAGCTTTAATTATGTTCCATCTTGGCACTTAGCAGTTAATGCATTTAATGGCTGATTACATGAAAACTTTGCTGTATTTTTAAAAATACGATGGCATTAATATTAATGTATATTATGATGCATTAGCGTGCCATATGTTATGAAAATTCGAAACTATTATAGACGTGTATGATTCTACTGCCCTTACTGCAATGGAAAAATTAATGGGAGGGCAGGAGAAATTGTTTTATTTTTAAAAGAATCATACGCGTCTATAATAATTTCGAATTTTCATTAATGGATATCTAAAGAATAAAATATATAAACATCAAATCAACTGAATCAATGTTTCAACACTTCTTTCACACACTTCAGAATGGAGTTTTTAAATGGAGAAGTAGTGAAGATCTCAAGTTCTACAAAAGGTAATAGACCATTCTCGCCATTGTACGATCAGCCTCAAGTTCCGAAGGTCCATCAGCTCTCGGTCAAGTTTTGCAAAGTTGTCTAACCTTTCAACAAAATGCTGGATATGTGCCGCAACACTTTTGCAGAATGTGTTAGAGCAAAGCCGGAATAAATCACGCAACTCTTAACGGGGTTGTTTCTCGATGAAGTGCATGTATTCTTTTTATAAAAAATACCATAAATGTGTAGGTTAGATTCCAATCAATTCCAGTAGTAGACTCTATCAACTTTTTTAAAAAGGATAATGGATTCTACACAACTTGGTGTTATTTTTCTATGATGCGTTCGTTCAAATGCATTTTCTTGCTAAGGACGATCAAGCACGCTGAAGACGAAAGTAAATTTCTCCGGAACATATCATACTCAGAACTGACAATAGAGGACCTATTTTCCAGGCCTATAACTACCATCGCAAAATTGGAGAGGAGTGGACTTCAGGAATTGGTTTAACCATGGAGATAAGCACCACCACCACGAAAGGAAATTCTGGAAGATTCTTTTAGGAGGAAATGACCGCCAGGACAAGCTGTTTATATTTAGTGTTGGCCTTCAACTTGACCCCGTTAGGAACAGCGGAACATCCTTTGACCAAAACTTGGGTTTAAGTCGAAGTGGGAGAATGCAAAGTGATCGTCAAGGTTAAAGTCGCATCTTCGAATTTCCTGAGCAGAAACTTTTGGTCAATTGTTGGTTGATGCACCTTTCCAGACGTCTTACAGCGTCAAATTGTGGCCTACTTAGGATTGAAGAGTTCGAGGTGAATATGGACTGTATTACTTAATAATGGCTTTGTTCGGTACATCCTGCAGCTTACTCCATTTTGCGATGGGAACAATAGGATGTGACAGGATGTGACACGATGTCCTCTGCTGTGACATGTTCTACGGGGACACATTTCTGTCCACAAGGCCTCTAGATAGCAGAACTCCAGTGCGGCTCTGTAAGGGATAGTCTAGTGAAGTTTTAAATACGGTAGAACCTCCCTGTAAAGGACACCTAATTGCAGAGCCAAAGTGTCCTTTAGGTAGAGGTGTCCTCTTACCGGATATTTGAAAAAAGGTAAAAATGGTAATTTTGCAAATGAAAACTGTCCTTTATAGAGAGGTGTCCTCTAGCGTGAGTGTCCTCTCACGGAGCATGTTCTACTGTATTGGTGATGAAAACTGTCCTTTGTAGAGAGGTGTCCTCTAGCGTGAGTGTCCTCTCATGGAGGTTCTACTGTATTGGTGATGAAAACTGTCCTTTGTAGAGAGGTGTCCTCTAGCGTGAGTGTCCTCTCATGGGGCATGTTCTACTGTACGTAAGTTTTGATAGCCGCTTCCTTAAACTCATATATGTTTATGCACCAAAAGAGACACTACTCAGTGAGAAATACATTAAAACAAATCATTTTGGTTCATAATTCCAGTGCAAAACATTATGGCAGTAAGGAAGAATGAGCCAAAAAACGCCAGTTTTGGTAAATTCAAACAAAAGCCAGCCTGTATACCAAGGTTCCGGCTATGGCCCCAATCAGTACAGGGGCAGCTTCGATTTCATAATGATAAGAAATATAAATCGAAACCATGATAAGCAGGTTGAATTTTGTCTATATTTGCCAAAACGGTGCCGTGGCTCATTCTTTATCTTCATTTTCAAGTTTCTCACTAGGATAATGAACATAATGCATCGTTCGATGCATAATTAAAGGGAGAAATTCCTCTCTCTAGGTACATTGAATATCTTCCTCCCGCAACTTTACATATTGTTATATATTTATATGTAAAAAAGAACAAAAAGAAAAATTCACGGGATCAGGTAGAGAAATTAAAAAATAAAATCATCTCCTGATGGTGCAAAAAACTGAAAGTTGCTGTGGATTACACCATATTTTGGAACAAATAATATCGGTTCAAAATCACATTAATAGGTACCGCTCAACAAGAGCAACCTAGTTTATGATAATTGAAACAGTGAATAATTTGTGAAGGTTATTCACATATTAAACAAGATTTTAACGCGGGATTCAATCCCGGTTCATGACTGTCGGGAATCGAGCGTGTTACCCTCTCATCCACCGACTTATTGTCTTTTTTTTTTTTGGAACAAAAATAACTAATTTCGTATATATATATTTTTAGAATATATATCTAGATTGAATTTTGTTTTTAAATAAAATAAAAAAACGTTTTAAATTAATATTGTGGAATACAACTTAACGATTAGTTTCGATATTTAATCCAATATATGGCGCAAGCCATCAACAACTCCAAGTTTTTATACGTTTTGTTTGTTTTTTTTTCGTTTATAAATATAAACCTCCCCAATGACAGAAGATTTGACAAACCTTTGAGAGGGTTCACCACATATCTCTACAGTATTAGAGCTCTTAAAACGTTATGGTGAATCAATTTGTCGAAACCGCTGGGAGTGTTTACAATGAGTTAAGTCCTCCCACTATTTTTCATCGCAGTAAGGACAATGGAAAGTTTGTCTTATTTGAAGGGAGGAAATTCGTGCTTAATGATTTTGTTTATTACAATGTGTCTCATTTGTTGTAATCCTGTCTTAGAATCGGCCCTTGCTACTTCACCAGCATATACATCTGTTTGGTAAATTCGACCGATTTAATAACCACTCTTGTAGGATGGTATGGAATCGAAGCTGCTCCTGTACTGATGAGGGCCATATCCTGAAACTATGGTATACAGGTTGTTGTCTTATTGTCTGTATTTGTCTAAACTGGTGCTGTAGCTCATCCTTTATCATCACTAGTAAAGAGGTTTAACCAGGGTGATGCACAGTGTCATCGTTCTGATGCACAATTAAAGGGAGAGGTATCTCTATTGGTACATGAATATCATATTACCATGTTGTAATGCCATATATGTCAATATATGACAGTAGACTGGACATCACCAGCGAGGGCAAACAACTGAGTGCCTGGGTGGCAGGCTGGCAGGTCGAGGAATGCCGCCCGGCCAGGTCGATCCCCAGCCCTCGGGGTTGCCGCCTCTATTCCGAGTTATTGCCTGCTTTTTGACAACCCCCCACCAACACGCTGGATGGATACTGCATTGACATCTAGAACCCACTAGAACATTGCGTGTATAGGTACAACACAGTGCATGTGAGAGAAAACTACAACTTGCAACACCCCCGCGCTAGAGGGATGTGACGGCACGGTGGGAGCATATACGGGAAGTCTTGAGATTAGGTTCCTGATTTGCTAACTCTAATTCTTGCGTAAGGTGTTTATAAGCCGAAGTTAGATAAGGTTATTTTCGCTTAGGATATGAAATAATTTACGTAAGAATAGGTTAGTTGAAGGCTATCAAATCAGTAACTTTATCCAAAGACCTCTCGCTAATTCTGCTGGTGCACGGAGATCCAAACATGGCCTATATATATGGCCTATATAATATGGTACTATAACTACACCACATGTCTACACAAGTAGAAATCAGTTCGACTTTTGCACTTGCAAATGTGATCGAGTCCCGTTGGTTACATGCATTAACTGGCGGGGTTGGATTTTTTCAAGAATCTCGGGGGCCATTGGGGAGCAATTTTTTCTTCAGAAAAAAAGTGTCCATTGCGGGATTCGATCCCGGGTCGTAGCTGGCGGAAGTTGACGGCCCTTGCCATCCGGCCGCTGTAAACATAAGGTGACGTCGATTCATTTCTGAGCAGAAAACCTCTGTAGCACGAGTCCTCTCTAATCAATCGGTGGCGGAGTCTTTCCCTCGGTGAGCGCCACCAATGAAGAACTTGTATATATGTGTATATTTATCAATTATTTTATATATTTACATTTATGTATTCCTATATTTATCATTATATAATCTTATATATTCATATTTATATTTTATCTTTTTATTTTCAAGCTTTTGGACTTGTCAGTCCTTCAACAGGAGTATCACGATAATAAATTGATGATATATACTATTTTTATATACAAATTATTATTTACATTTTTTAAATTTACATATTTTAAATTTACATATTTTTGTATATAAAATAGTATATATATCATCAATTTATTATCGTGATACTCCTGTTGAAGGACTGACAAGTCCGAAAGCTTGAAAATAAAAAGTTGAACAAGAAACTTAGCCCTGGAAGCTTTATTTATTTTATAATATCATAAATCAGGGAAGAACATTTATTTATATTTTATCTGTATTTAACCTTATATAATCTTAAATGGACCTTGTAATAAATCAGTTTCAATCTCTCTCTCTAAATACGTTTCATATTTTCAAATATAGATTTTTAATAAGGAAAAGCGCTTTATTTTTCGATATATCAATTTTGTATTAAATAGTATTATATTTACAATTTTTTATTTATTTTCCATAGGATTATTCAAATAATAATCTGTATATATTTACCATGTGTATATAATCTTTCTCCATTTTTACCCCTTTGTATATTTCCCACTTTCATAGGTTTCTCCGACTTGTAACCCCAAGGAGAATCCTCTGTAAGACCTGTGTGTCTTAATAAAGGCTTTTGTTTGTGTGTGTATTAAATAGTATTTGAATTCAAAATATTCCTCAAATATATGCCTCATGGGATGTTATGAAAGCGAAACCGTCCGTGTAATGATGAGGGCCAAATCCTGAAACCATGGTATACAGGTTGATATTTTGTCTGGATTTACCGAAACTGATGTTGTGGCTTACTCGTTATCACCAACCCTTACGTTTTGTTCTGGAATGATAACACAAAATGGAGGAGAGAAGGACATTCTTTTCAATGGTAGACACCAGCCAACTTAGGTCAATCCAAATGATGTTAACCAGTGCCCAAACAAGCAGACTAGTTGCTCAGGCCCTATATAATTTTTACAAGGCAGTAGGTGTAAAGAGGGAGAAAAGAGAACTTGGAAGTTATTGTTCTTACACCTCAGAATGATGACGAAACACCGAGGGGCCATCGTGTTATTACTAATAATTGTATATAGTTGCGGAACTACTGGTTTCCTGTGCTGCTCTTTTCCTGTTATTGCACCTTGTACGGAGAATCTGTATAAGACTAATGTCTTAATAAAGGCTTTGTGTGTGTGTGTGTGTGTGTGATAACACAAAATGTATTATTTCAATATTTTAACGCATATATTTTTCCTCTCTCAATCTATTTTATTAAATCCATGTTTTGAGAGATCACCGAAAAGCGAATGCGTTTTCTTTGAATCCTAGAAGTAAGCAGAGCTGTTGCAATAAACGTCAAGTCAGGAAACCAAATATTTATGGAAAGTTATAATCTGGCGTGTGTCAATTCAGTGACGCTCTAAACATGCTTCGAATTTATCTCGATGCATTTTGGCAAGTTGATCTTGTAAATGGTCAATTTTTTGTTCTGAAAATGAAGCAGTCCACAATCAAATCTTTAAACAAAAGGTAGCTATAATTAAAAAGGTATATTTTGATCCAATATATGTCTTTTTAATTAAATATTTATTTATGGATTGCTCTATTTTCAAAAACGTAGCTATATTGTATCTAATCTTAATTTATTTCCAATATTTCGGCTGGAAGCACGCCGGCACACAAGAGTTCCAACGTATTCAAACCACAAAGAGAATCGCAATAACGCGGTAGGTTATAAAGATAGTTTCGGAAAATTTGACGGCTGATATCTAGGTCGGGTTCAGTTCGCAGCCAAGCCGCTTTACATTTCCCGGCATCTGTGGGAGCCATCAAAGTGACAGTCAATCTCGCTTCACCTAGTTTTTAAAATCTACTTCCCAGCTCCTTAGGCTTCTCCACCTCAGCTCTGTCAGCTTCTCCACCTCAGCTCCTTCGACACATCCCTCTCAGCTCCTTCGGCACATCCCTCTCAGCTCCTTCGGCACATCCCTCTCAGCTCTTTCGACACATCCCTCTCAGCTCCTTCGGCACATCCCTCTCAGCTCCTTCGGCACATCCCTCTCAGCTCCTTCGGCACATCCCTCTCAGCTCCTTCGACACATCCCTCTCACGTCCTTCGACTTCCCCACCTTGGCCCCTTTGGCTTCTCTGCCTCAGTTTTCTCGGCATCTTCACCCTAGAATTTCGGCTTTATGAATGTTTGTGTTTTTAGCAGAAGACTTAACAACTGAGACAAGGTGCGAAAGGTATCATAGAGGTAGCATAGAGTGCAACTTGGTGAGACGTCAAAGGATCCTCTCTCGTCTCAGTTGTTAAGTATTCTGCTTATATTCTTAGAGAACACCGCCTTTGATTCCGATTTTCCGTCGTGAGCCAAATATTTTTTTTGCCGGAATTTTAATTATCCAGAGAATGGAGTGGCATTGTCCGCGGGGCGGGTGGACCTGGGCAGTCTTTGTTTTCTACCTCGGGGATAAATCTCCCGCCGCCTGGAAACACCGGGAATTAACGTATGCGCTTTGTTCCAGCCGCTTCTCGCCGCATCCATTTGTTAACCAGTTTTTGTCGTGGACTTCGTTCCCAAGACCCCTGAGAGGGAAATGCTATTGAAAGAACTTTACACAAAAATATCCTCGGTAGAGAATAAACAGCTTCTACTCTCAGAACCATTCATTAATTATAACAACTATAACATTTTTTCAACAAAATGAAATTAGAGTTTCATCCAATATCTCGAATTTCGTATGGAGTTTGTGTCAGGCCTAACTAAAACATCCTTAGAAAGAAATGGTACCTATCCGCCATAATAGGCTGAAAGATATGTGCCATCAGAGTATAAGCAGTTTAGACCATTTCCTCAACAGTTTATATCCAGGTGTCCCAGTAACTCACTTCTAGTTAAGCGATAACATTGATTAAAGGATACCTATTCTACTAGCCTTCCACCAACGCTACATTGAAATATTCGACCAAATTCTACCCCAAGATCGGTTCAAAATCACATTAATAGGTACCGCTCAGCAAGAGTAACCTAGTTCATGATAATTGAAACAGTGAATAATATATGTGAGGTTATTCACATATTAAGCAAATTTTAACGCCGGATTCAATCCCGGTTCATGACTGTCGGGAATCGAGGGTGTTACCCATTCATCCACCGACTTATGTATAGCCCAAGATGACCAACGTAGCAACGACAGATATTTTTTAATGAAGAGCAAAATGGTTATCTCCTAGCAATGGACAACAAAATGTACCAAGACAAGGTTACAACAATTTCTTTAGCAGATTCAGAATGTCCACTAGGAGATCATCGGGTTATCGTCAGTTCAGGATGGATTTCGATTTCTTAAGATCCTCTTGAGAACCTGAGATGGAATCAGCTGAACACCTCTTTGATAAATTCTGAAGATTTCATGAATTCCATAGATTTTAGATAGAGTTGTAGTTATATAGAATCTTTTAAATAAAATAAATAAGCAATCCAGGGCCAGATATCTTTCAACCAATATTTATTTCTCAAGCTTTCTCTGGCCAATATGCCCTTCAACAGACTGGAAGTGGTACTTCTAGGTCTCCTGTTGAAGGACACATTGGTCCAAAAGCTTGAGAAATAAAGAACAGTTGAAAGAGATTTGGCCCTGGATTGTTTATTGATTTTATTAAAAAGATTCCACATAACTACAACTCTATCTGAAATCTATGGAATTCATGAAATCTGCAGAATTTATCAAAGAGGTGTTTAGCTGATTCCATCTTAGATTTCCAAGAGGATCTTAAGAAATCGACGTCTCCTCTTGACTGACAATAACCCGATGTAAAGGCAGGGATGTGTGAATATGTATTATAGTAGAATCTTTACGATATTTGATTTATCATTCTTTGTATTATATAAAAGGATGCGTGTGTCTCCTTATTTATCTGTAATGGTAAATTTTAGCGGCGTGAGAACAAAGAGTTCGATTTTATATCACTTCGACAGATTCCATACTTCTTGAAATGTCCCGTCACATGTGCAATGACTGTTGGCGAATGCTCTAGTTATAGAATAGTGGTAAATAATAGAAAATCTCGTTGTATTTTATGATTAGAGTTTTTCTATCTAGCTAGTTGAGATTTGGTACGTATGCTCTGCTAATTAACAGTTCTTACACCTGCGCGGCAGTATAACGGTTTCGGTCTTCACGACTATTTAACGGTTCCACCTTTTATAGGAATGGCTAATTAGTGGTTTAATCCTTTATAAGAATATCCGTAGTACAGTATATACTATAGTATAATATATAGTAGTATTGATTAGTAATATAAACATGTAATAATGTAATATTGAAATATTAGTTTATAAATGATCGACGATCCAGCTTTCATGGCTAGTTGACATTGCTACACGCGCCCGGCTATTTGACATTTTGAACGTGTGAAGCTAGTTAAGATTTTGTACGCATGTGTTGCTAGTTAACAGTTCATACCGTTACACCTGAGTAGCAGTATAACGGTTTCTGTCTGCACGGCTATTTAACGGTTCCACCTTTTATATGAGTGGCAAATTGGTGGTTTAATCTTTTATAAGAATGGCGAATTGACGGTTTTAGTCACTACTAGTGCGGGCTAGTTGACGGTTCCACCCTTTAGAGGCGTGGCGAATTGATGGTTTCACCCTTTATAATCCTTTATAGGCGCGGCGAATTGACGGTTTCAGTCACTACAAGTGCGGACTATTTGACAGTTCCACACTTTATAGGCGTGGAAAATTGACAGTTTCACCCTTTATAACCATTTATAGGCGTGGCGAATTGACAGTTTCACCCTTTATAACCATTTATAGGCGTGGAAAATTGACAGTTTCACCCTTTATAACCATTTATAGGCGTGGCGAATTGACGGTTTCAGTCACTACAAGTGCGGACTATTTGACCGTCCTTCATGTGAACCGATAGTTAACGGTTTTCACCATTCACTGGAGCGGCTAGTTGACGGCTATCGTTGAATCTCGTGCAAGAGCTCCGCCTTATGAGATCGTCCTCGGCAGACAATAAATACTTCAAATCAGATCCTTTTTCGCCACATACCTTCTGTATAATAGGAACTTAAGGATGCCTACCAGAATAGTGCACCAAATTTACACACACAATATATATTCTTGCGTATAAATTTGAGTCAAGTGACATAATGCACTGAGTGTGTTGGACAATGTGGCTGTTGTCAGGTAAAACGATTCGATCTGATTTCTTGGCGTTGTTCTGTGAACGCTGAACACATCCCAGATTCTATGAATACCTTTTCGATCGCCATCAGTCGGCGCCACACGAACTAGATGATTTAGGCAATGTGTTCTCGAGGGAACCCCTCTCGTTTAATCTAATGAAATGTTGATGAGAGAACTGCGCTCATCAATGAACATGTCAAGCTTTGACCCACCTCAGCTCAAGGGCGGCTAAGACATGATGTCCTCTACAAGAGGTGGAACTACCGAGTCTCGGCCAAAATGGCTGTTGATATACTCATCCGGTTTTAGGTATAAACAAAAATTAAAAAGAAGTTACATATAAATACTCTGTTTACTTATTAATATCTACCAGAAAAAATCATAAACCTTTTTATTCAGTACAATAACCTTTTCTGTGGTTCTCAAACCCAATTCCTTCACGAGGCTGCTCTCATGGAGCTCACGGCAACAATGGAGGATCATGTTAACCACCTCAGGCGAGAAATGACGGATAGAATTTCCCGCCAACGTCTTGCTGCAAGGTGCAGCTAAGAAATCTTATCAGAATCGTAAAGGAAACATCAAACAGAAGATAGCGGGGCACCTCAAGGTGTAACAAGAGCGGGGCCGCCCAGCTTTGTTTCCTGTTGGACCATTTCATACCTTCTCGCCAGCTTCCTGAGCGTGCCTAGAATATACGCAGTCATATTGAATAAAGTTGGGTTTATGTGAATTGGTAAAATAAGTTAATAGGTGACGTTGGCATATTTATCGAAAAACTAGCCGCTCTAGTGAATTGTGGAAACCGTTAACTATCGGTTCACATGAAGGACGGTCAAATAGCCCGCACTTGTAGCAACTGAAACCGTCAATTCGCCAAGCCAATAAAGGGTGAAACTGTCAAATTACCCGCACTTGTAGCAACTAAAACCGTCAATTCGCCACGCCAATAAAGGGTGAAACTGTCAATTAACCCGCACTTGTAGCAACTGAAACCGTCAATTCGCCACGCCAATAAAGGGTGAAACTGACAAATAACCCGCCCTTGTAGCAACTGAAACTGTCAATTCGCCACGCCAATAAAGGGTGAAACTGTCAAATTACCCGCACTTGTAGCAACTGAAACCGTCAATTCGCCACGCCAATAAAGGGTGAAACTGACAAATAACCCGCCCTTGTAGCAACTGAAACTGTCAATTCGCCACGCCAATAAAGGGTGAAACTGACAAATAACCCGCACTTGTAGCAACTAAAACCGTCAATTCGCCACGCCAATAAAGGGTGAAACTGACAAATAACCCGCACTTGTAGCAACTGAAACCGTCAATTCGCCACGCCAATAAAGGGTGAAACTGACAATTAACCCGCACTTGTAGCAACTGAAACCATCAATTCGCCACGCCTATAAAGAGTAAAACTGTCAAATAGTCCGCACTTGTAGGAATGCTTGTTTAGTCGGTTCAGAGGGTTGGTCATCTTGCGGTTTGACAGGTTCAGAACCGACATGCTTTAACGATTATTTTCTAAAATTCTACAAAAATTCTGACTCGGGCTGATTCTTACCGATCACAGTCCTAGAGGGCAAACTATGGCTGTTCTGGATTCTCATAAGTAAATTTAAACAAAAGGAGAATATATAACTTTCAAAATAAATTCATTTAAATCTCCTGGATACCAATCAAACAAATGCCAGAGGTTTCTGGAGATGAGCTTCTTTTGTCTTTATTAAATGTATTCCCGATCTTTCGAGCATCTCTGCCCTTTTGCAGGAGTACATGGAAACATATAAACGCCGTTTAATAAAGAAACTCATCTCCAGAAAACCTCTGGCATTTGTTTGAAGCAGAACAAATGGAAAAAAAGACAATACATTTCTAAATGTCAAGGGCAGCTTTGGTATAATCGGCGACTTACGCCTTTGCGTAGAGGACAAGTGGGATGGCAGTGTGAGGTTTGGGGCTCAGCTGGTGATGGGAGGGTGGTGACACGATCACTTTAATTTACGACCTCTAATTGGATAAACACCCCGATTGAAAATTAATTTCCAATTCCAGGTGGGAAGGATTCAATAAAGTATCTGAAGACACCCCTCCCCTCGTTGGTGGGAGGTTCGATCAGAGCCTTGACCTGGGCTAATTGGGAGGCCGCGGGCCATCACGACGGTAGATTCCAGCAGTCGTTCCGTCGGATTCCTGCACCAGCTGATTTCTACTATGGTCCGTCGGATTCCTGATCCAATACAAGGAAGATTTCTGAAATAATTCCGTCTAAATTCTGTTCCATAACTAGAAAGATTTTTGGAATAGGTCCGTCGAAATTCTACTCCGAAACTAGGAAGATTTCTGGAGTAGTTCCTCAAAATTCTGCCCCAAAGCTAAGCATATTTCTGGAATAATTCCGTCTAAATTCTGTTCCAAAACTAGAGATTTTCTGGAATAGGTCCGTCGAAATTCTGCTCCAAGATCAAGCTGATTTCTTCAGTCATTCTATCGGATTCCTGCTTCAGTACCGGGCTGATTTTGGAGTTATTCCGTCGAATTCTTGCTCCAACACCAGGCTGATTTCTTGAATGGTTCCGTCGAATTCTTGCTCCGACACCAGGCTGATTTCTTGAATGGTTCCGTCGAATTCTTGCTCCAACACCAGGCTGATTTCTTGAATGGTTCCATCGAATTTTTGCTCCAACACCAGGCTGATTTCTTGAATGGTTCCGTCGAATTCTTGCTCCAACACCAGGCTGATTTCTTGAATGGTTCCATCGAATTCTTGCTCCAACACCAGGCTGATTTCTTGAATGGTTCCGTCGGATTCTTGCTCCAACACCAGGCTGATTTCTTGAATGGTTCCGTTGAATTCTAGCTCCAACACCAGGCTGATTTCTTGAATGGTTCCGTTGACTTCTTGCTCCAACACCAGGCTGGTTTCTTGAATGGTTCCGTTGAATTCTTGCTCCAACACCAGGCTGGTTTCTTGAATGGTTCCGTTGAATTCTTGCTCCAACACCAGGCTGATTTCTTGAATGGTTCCGTTGAATTCTTGCTCCAACATACTTTTCCCAATAAAATATATAGAGAACTGTCTTCATAATATATTTCATTATAAATTATAATATATTTATAAGAAAAATATGCGTATATATTAAATTCCCTCGTAAACTAGCATAGCGAGAGCGGCTCACCTGTTAACAGTATTCAGTTGAAATAGCAAACAAACGCGAATAAAGAGAGGCGAGTTGCGCTTCAAAATATTTTAGAATAATAAATATTTTACCAATTTATCAAATGGATTTCTATATACTTATAGATTTGGAATTAAGACAATAATCTCCCTAGTCGCTATAGAAGAACAAACACAAGTCAGGGATGCAAATACAATGTTTAATGATGATAACACAGAATGATGATGAGTGGACCGCACGGCTGCTGGCACAGAACGGTGGGAAGGAAGCCCATGTGGGCTGAACTGTAGCAAGAACGGGGCGTGGACAGACTTGACGTCCTGTACAGCTGCGGTCAATCAGCAACCAAACCTCTGGTGGGACATCTCGGGACGGTCACCGTCGGTCCTTGGAGAGGAATATACTTGTTTATTACCACAGCTAGGGCTTCTTTATATAAGAGGATGATCGTACAAGTTTTTGAGCCAGATGTCCTTTTAAGGATTATTGTGTACCCGTGGAAGGACGTTTTGCCTGAAAGCTTGTACAATCATCCTCTTATAAAAGAATCTCTTCTCTCCTCAACTTGTGTTTCTTCTTCTTTCTTATCTCCACTCAATCATATTAAGGTCTCAAGCTTGTAGAGCTTGTTGATGGTGTCTGTCAGGGATGAGTAGAGCACATCGATGGATGAGTTGATAACCATCATGATTGGGCGAAGTAGAATACATCTGCCTTTGTCATTAAGACTGGGAGTACTACTCAGTGGCAGGCCGACTTAGCTCCAAGAGAAATGGCCACCTCTGACATGAGCAACAGACACCATGTGCAGCCGCTCCTAAAAGGGAGTACAAACGTTGCTCATCCTGTATTCCTGGATTAGGAGCCCTTACAGGGTACTATCAGCCGGGCCAGCTGAACCCAGGTTTTTTAGTGAGCTTGTTGCTGCTCCTCCTCCTTTTTCATTCTCGTGTTTTTTCTCTTATATTTATAAATTATAATATGAATGGTTCGACCTCAAAAGTAGAAAAAAAAAACGATATGTTTAAAAACATTTAATAATTACTCTTTGTCGATCTTGTGATTAAATTCTGCGCTACTCTAGATCTAAGAAAGTTCACCAAATTGAGGAAAGAAAGGTGAGCTTGCAGCGAGCCACAACAAACAAGGCGAGAGGATTGGCCCAATCCCCCTTATCGCTGCTCACATCACAGATTGGTATTTCATTTTCTGGGAAAGGAGAGAGGCCCTGCCCTCGAATCCATCATCCTTTCCGGATAATGGCTGCCGGCAGTCCTTTGTCTCTCTAACTAACCAATTAAAACTAATTAATAAACCACCGTGTGTTAGTTAGCCGACATGTTATAATCATCGATGGCAGAAGATGGCATCCAAAGCTGCCAATCATAGCACGTACAGTATGTAACTAGGTTAATGCCGCACCCACTTTACCTGCAGACAATCAATTCTGGGTTAATTCCGCATTCTCCCACCTATAATTATCACATTTCACAAAAGGAACAGCTATCCCTTATAAAAATCTAACTTTACACGATGCTTTGGTATTGCATTTTTTAAAAAGGTACTTTTTCTGCATGCAAACACTTTAGCAAGATTGCAATTTGGTTTGATTTTTATTTATTTTATATACGCCTTGATATCTTGTCATGGCCGAACTTCCTTGTGTCTTGTAGCCATTCCTTCGTAATTTGTGGTGTTTCCAGTATTTAGTTAATATTCTACAACATCAATTCTTGGTTAATGCCGAAATTCTCAACTTTTATGTTGGTGAAATTCGTTTTTCAATTTCTGAAGCTCACTTTTAAATATTGGTTTGCCCAATTTGACAAAAGTTTGATCTGGATTCTAGATTATTCCTCAAACTCTCAGTTCTTAGAGTCCTCTGTTATAATGTTATATATAGGCTCTACATGCAACTCTCAATTTTCAATCAAAGTCACGCGTTATAATGTTATATATAGGCTCTACATTCAAGGTCAATTCAAAATTAACAAAAGAAATTAACAATACGTAACTTTTTATTGTGAAATAAGCGATCTTTCGAGCAACAAACTCTTCTATTGGCGTAACTATGTTTCTGGAATAATCACCTATTTCACAATAATGAAATATTGATTGTTGATTTTTTAGAATTTGAATAACTTTTAACAATTTAATCTAATGAATTCATGTTCAATACCAAATATATTTACACTTGGTCTTTGTCACGCACTTTGAGTTGGTGGTTGATGATATACTGTTTCTTCTTATGGACAAATATTCGAAGGACCTTGGCTAAGGATTAATAAGCGATGCCATAGGTAGAATGATGTTGGAAATCTGGTATTCAAACAAGTTGAACCAAAAAGAAACTCTTCAACCTAAAGTAATCGTTTAATGATCCTTAGTAATCTCTGGGTTGATTATCCTACTCTAGAATCTTGATCTAATTTAACGGAATAGCTTTTTTACATTTACAAGTATTCCTTCATCAAGTGGTAAGTAAGCAAAACAGGAGAGGGACTGGAAGATGAATCAGATTTAAAAGAGATTTATCCTGCTTCAAATTCCGAAATCTATTTCCAGGACTACTGATCAACAATTTTATATAAAGACGAAACTATGTGAATCGATGGAATGCCAGAGTTTGTTCCAAGGTCAGTATAAGCTTTCTAAACGCCACTTCTCTAGCGTAAGAGGAAGCAGCGAGCAAACATTTTATAAATAA
>CP092871.1:2282168-2317356 GCA_030710605.1 Cordylochernes scorpioides | reverse complement strand
GTTATCTTTTACAGTTATTATTTTTTGAAGTTATAAATAAAAATTTGTAAATAGACTGACCATTCGTTACACTTTTTAAATAAAAACTTGTAACCTTTTTGAAACTAAAGTTATTATTATTATTAATTATTGAATGTGTTGCGCTTTTTCCTCTTACTTATCCACTACAGACCAAGGCACCTCAGTTGGCCGGTTTTGTGATCAGGTTGCATGAACCGATCTGATCTGCTCTATGAATAAGACACCACTATCCATTACAGACTTTGTGGATGAATCTAAGTATAGGACTTAATGTCTTAACAAAGGTTTTGACTGTCTGCAAGAGAATGTCTTGAAATCTGTTTCATACGTTAAGCTCGGAATGCCAGAAGCAGACTTGGACGTCAGAAAACCAACGGATTGTGAAGAGACGAGAATGGCAGAGGTTGGTCAGTCCGAAGTCCTGGCCACATTCCAGCCGGTGGAGTCAGTATTTCCTGGCCGGCTGTTGACCTCCACTACTTCTTGGCTCATCCCCCAACACTTGGTAATTCGCGGTAATTTATAATACCATTTATCGAATACATTGATGTATATAGTTGTTTATTTGTTTTGCATCATATTTCATTTATAAATTAATCTCATAATTTAGTTTGTGAAAATAAAAATATTGGACTGGTGACCAAACAAACTGTAAATAGATGGCTTAATGTTATATACTGTAGTTATGATATATAATTAATTGTGATGGTTTTGATCTTCATTGAATAAAATATATAAAGTTTAAATGTGTTTTAAACTTTAATAACAAGCACAAAACATACATTTATACACTTTTATTTAACGTTAATACACACACCTATTTTTGAATAAAATCATTATTAAAACATCAATCAACAAAAATGCAGTAGGTTTTGATGATTTATTATTAAAAAGGGCATTGAAACTTGTAGATGAGGTGTAGATATTGTTGAGGGCTGGTGTAGAGGAATCTTCCCTATCCACCTTGGTATATGAAGCGACTGAGGTGTGTTCTGTGTTTGTTTTCTAATTTCTAGGAATGTCTTGATTCAGTTTTACAGTAATAAAATTGTGCTGGACACACAATATTGAATAATATCTCAGTTAGTAATGTCCTTTTTTTTTAAATTAAAAGCAGAAAAACTAACAAGAGAGATTTCTAGTGAATAAACAGCTCTTCGTCTGATCACTATCATGAGAAGTCAGCTTATCTCGATATTTTAAAAGAGCTCTTCAAAACATTGCAGATAGAATCTTTCTTGTATTAGTCTCATGCGTTTTGTTAGCTTCCAATATAGACCCAGACATTGCAAGCTGTAATAACAGTAACATACAGACTCAATGTGAAAAAATAGTACAAATGTAATATTGTACTGGGATAAGGTGCATAAAGTAAGAAAAAGGCATCTCCTTATCGTGCAACTGAAAGTTGCTGATAGCTTCGCCATCTATCGGAATAAATATCAACTATTCTCGTTGATTTTTAATTATTCCAGAATTGGCCAAATACCCATTCTTGATTAATCAAGAAAAGCTAACCACGGACGCGTTTCGGGCTGTTGTCCCTCATCAATAAAAAAATACAGACTCAATGCCCAAGCATCTGCCAAACAAGCTCCGATATTATTTAAGCCACTATACTTAACTGCCGCCAGTCTGACACCCCGCAGCCGGGATAGCTCGGCGCGCTGAGAGCCAGTATGCAAATGAGACATTCCAGCGATCTGATTTACTCCGCCACACACCACTTTTATCATAAAGATGCCACCTAAGAATGCAGCAGGTTTCGAAAGAGGCCCCACAATGCCTCTCTCTACTCCATATTAAAAAAAGAAGAGCTGATCCGTTTTATTTGTCTCGTGCACGACTCCCCAAGGTCGTCTGTTAGATCTGCTAATTGAGACTCCGCCAGGGTTGAGCAACGCTTTGTCTGGATCAACCAACTCAACCTGGATAATCCTTAGTTGGCTAATGGACCTTTTTAAAAAAAATGTTTCTTTTTTTCTCTCTAAACACAAGTTTGAATTGCCACCGCTGATGTTTCCACACAATGGGTGAGATAAACAAGGTAAAGAATGACATTAGCTTTAATTATGTTCCATCTTGGCACTTAGCAGTTAATGCATTTAATGGCTGATTACATGAAAACTTTGCTGTATTTTTAAAAATACGATGGCATTAAGATTAATGTATATTATGATGCATTAGCGTGCCATATGTTATGAAAATTCGAAACTATTATAGACGTGTATGATTCTACTGCCCTTACTGCAATGGAAAAATTAATGGGAGGGCAGTAGAAATTGTTTTATTTTTAAAAGAATCATACGCGTCTATAATAATTTCGAATTTTCATTAATGGATATCTAAAGAATAAACTATATAAACATCAAATCAACTGAATCAATGTTTCAACACTTCTTTCACACACTTCAGAATGGAGTTTTTAAATGGAGAAGTAGTGAAGATCTCAAGTTCTACAAAAGGTAATAGACCATTATCGCCATTGTACGATCAGCCTCAAGTTCCGAAGGTCCATCAGCTCTCGATCAAGTTTTGCAAAGTTGTCCAACCTTTCAACAAAATGCTGGTTGTTCTCCAAGATATGTGCCGCAACACTTTTGCAGAATGTGTTAGAGCAAAGCCGGAATAAATCACGCAACTCTTAACGGGGTTGAGTTTCTTGATGAAGTGCATGTACTCTTTTTTTTATAGAGAATACCATCTTGTTGTTGTTTCTTATCCCCTTGTGTAAAGATTACACGAATTCCATGAGTCCATGCTCCTCGAGCTGTTTTATGATGAGCAGCGGCCTCTCCCAAAGGTCCTGTTTAGTGCATCTAAAGAGAATACCATAAATGTGTTGGTTAGATTCCGATCAATTCGGGTAGTAGACTCTATCAACTTTTTTAAAAAGGTTAATGGATTCTACACAACTTGGTGTTATTTTTATATGATGCGCTCGTTCAAATGCATTTTCTTGCTAAGGGCGATCAAACACGCTGAAGACGGAAGGAATTTTCTCCGGAACATTTCATGTTCAGAACTGACAATAGAGGACCTATTTTCCAGGCCTATAACTACCATCGCAAAATTGGAGAGGAGTGGACTTCAGGAATTGGTTTAACCATGGAGATAAGCACCACCACCACGAAAGGAAATTCTGGAAGATTCTTTTAGGGGGAAATGACCGCCAGGACAAGCTGTTTATATTTAGTGTTGGCCTTCAACTTGACCCCGTTAGTAACAGCGGAACATTCTTTGACCAAAACTTGGGTTTAAGTCGAAGTGGGAGAATGCAAAGTGATCGTCAAGGTTAAAGTCGCATCTTCAAATTTCCTGAGCAGAACTTTTGGTCAATTGTTGGTTGATGCACCGTTCCAGACGTCTCACAGCGTCAAATTGTGGCCTACTTAGGATTAAAGAGTTCGAGGTGAAATGTCTGGACTGTATTACTTAATAACAGCTTTGGTTCGCTACATCCTGCAGCTTACTCCATTTTGCGTTGGGAACAATAGAATGTGACAGGATGTGACACGATGTCCTCTGCTGTGACATGCTCTACGGGGACACACTTCTGTCCACAAGGCCTCTAGATAGCAGAACTCCAGTACGGTTCTGTAAGGGATAGTCTAGTGAAGTTTTAAATACAGTAGAACCTGCCTGTAAAGGACACCTAATTTCAGAGCCAAAGTGTCCTTTAGGGAGAGGTGTCCTCTTACCGGATATTTGCAAAAAGGTAAAAATGGTAATTTTGCAAATGAAAACTGTCTTTTATAGAGAAGTGTCCTCTAGCGTGAGTGTCCTCTCATGGAGCATGTTCTACTGTAGAGAGGTGTCCTCTAGCGTGGGTGTCCTCTCATGGAGTATGTTCTACTGTAGAGAGGTGTCCTCTAGCGTGGGTGTCCTCTCATGGAGCATGTTCTACTGTAGAGAGGTGTCCTCTAGCGTGAGTGTCCTCTCATGGAGCATGTTCTACTGTAGAGAGGTGTCCTCTAGCGTGAGTGTCCTCTCATGGAGCATGTTCTACTGTAGAGAAGTGTCCTCTAGCGTGAGTGTCCTCTCATGGAGTATGTTCTACTGTAGAGAGGTGTCCTCTAGCGTGAGTGTCCTCTCATGGAGCATGTTCTACTGTAGAGAGGTGTCCTCTAGCGTGAGTGTCCTCTCATGGAGCATGTTCTACTGTAGAGAGGTGTCCTCTAGTGTGAGTGTCCTCTCATGGAGCATGTTCTACTGTAGAGAAGTGTCCTCTAGCGTGAGTGTCCTCTCATGGAGTATGTTCTACTGTAGAGAGGTGTCCTCTAGCGTGAGTGTCCTCTCATGGAGCATGTTCTACTGTAGAGAGGTGTCCTCTAGCGTGAGTGTCCTCTCATGGAGCATGTTCTACTGTAGAGAGGTGTCCTCTAGTGTGAGTGTCCTCTCATGGAGCATGTTCTACTGTAGAGAGGTGTCCTCTAGTGTGAGTGTCCTCTCATGGAGCATGTTCTACTGTAGAGAGGTGTCCTTTAGTGTGAGTGTCCTCTCATGGAGCATGTTCTACTGTACGTAAGTTTTGATAGCCGCTTCCTTATACTCATATATGTTTGTGCACCAAAAGACACACTTCTTAGCAAAAAAATACGCTGAAAGAAAGAATTTTGGTTCATAATTCCAATGCAAAACATTATAGCAGTAAGAAAGAATGAGCCAAAAAACGCCAATTTGGCAAATACAGACAAAAGCCACCATATATTCTATTGTTTCGGGCTATGAATCTCATCAGTACAGGGGTGGCTTCGATTTTATGATGATACATAAATTGAAACCATGATAAACAAGTTGAATTTTGTCTATATTTGCCAAAACCGGTATTGTGGCCCTTATCGTCATTTACAAGTTTCTCACTAGGATAATGAACATAATGCATCGTTCGATGCATAATTAAAAAGAGAAATGCCTCTCTATAGGTACATTGAATATCTTCCTCCCGCAACTTTACATATTGTTATATATTTATATGTAAAAAAGAACAAAAAGAAAAATTCACGGGATCAGGTAGAGAAATTAAAAAATAAACCATCTCCTGATGGTACAACTGAAGGTTGCTGTCGATTACGCCATCTTTTGGAACAAACCTGGTTCAAAATCACATTAATAGGTACCGCTCAACAAGAGCAACCTAGTTCATGATAATTGAAACAGTGAATAATATGTGAAGGTTATTCACATATCAAACAAATTTTAACACAGGATTCAATCCCGGTTTATGTCTGTCGGGAATCGAGGGTGTTACCCACTCGTCCACCTTTTTTGTTTTGTTGAACATATAATAACTAATTTCGTATATATATTAGAATATATCTAGATTGAATTTTGTTTTTAAATAACATAAAAACGCTTTAAATTAATTACGTGGAATACAACTTTAACGATTAGTTTCGATATTTAATCCAATATATGGCGCAAGCCATCAACAACGCCAAGTTTTTATATGTATTCGTTTTTTTTTTCGTTTATAAATATAAACCTCCCCAATGACAGAAGATTTGACAAACCTTTGAGAAGGGTTCACCACATATCTCTACAGTATTAGAGCTCTTAAAAACGGTATGGTGAATCAATTTGTCGAAACCGCTGGGAGTGTTTACAATGAGTTAAGTCCTCCCACTATTTTTCATCGCAGTAAGGACAGTGGAAAGTTTGTCTTATTTGAAGGGAGGAAATTCGTGCTCAATGATTTTGTTTATTACAATGTCTCATTTGTTGTAATCCTGTCTTAGAATCGGCCCTTGCTACTTCACCAGCATATACATCTGTTTGGTAAATTAAGTCGATTTCACAACCCCTCTTGTAGGATGGTATGGAATCGAAGCTGCTCCTGTACTGATGAATGCCATATCCTGAAACCATGGTATACTGGTTGTTGTCTTATTGTCTGTATTTGTCTAAACTGGTGCTGTTGTTTATACTTCATCATCACTAGTAAAGTGTCTTTACCAGGGAGATGCACAGTGACATCGTTCTGATGCACAATTAAAGGGAGAGGTATCTATTTTGGAACATGAATATCATATTACCATGTTGCAATGCCATATATGTCAATATATGACAGTAGACTGGACATCACTAGCGAGGGCAAACAACTGAGTGAGGGCAGGCTGGTGGCTGGTAGGTCGAGGAATGCCGCCCGGCCAGGTCGATCCCCAGCCCTCGGGGTTGCCGCCTCTATTCCGAGTTATTGCCTGCTTTTTGACAACCCGCCACCAACACGCTGGATGGATACTGCATTGACATCTAGAACCCACTAGAACATTGCGTGTATAGGTACAACACAGTGCATATGAGAGAAAACTACAACTTGCAACACCCCCGCGCTAGAGGGATGTGACGGCACAGTGGGAGCATATACGGGAAGTCTTGAGATTAGGTTCCTGATTTGCTAACTCTAATTCTTGCGTAAGGTATTTATAAGCCGAAGTTAGGTAAGGTTATTTTCGCTTAGGATATGATATAATTTACGGAAGAATAGGTTAGTTGAAGGTTATCAAATCAGTAACTTTATCCAAAGACCTCTCGCTAATTCTGCTGGTGCACGGAGATCCAAATATGGCCTATATATATATGGCCTATATAATATGGTACTATAAGTACACCACATGTCAACACAAGTAGAAATCAGTTCGACTTTTGCACTTGCAAATGTGATCGAGTCCCGTTGGTTACTGGCATTAACTGGTGGGGTTGGATTTTTTCAAGAATCTCGGGGGCCATTGGGGAGCAATTTTTTCTTCAGAAAAAAAGTGCCCATTGCGGGATTCGATCCCAGGGTCATGGCTACCGGAAGTTGACGGCCCTTACCATCCGTCCGCCGCTGTAAACATAAGGTGACGTCGATTCATTTCTGAGCAGCAAACCTCAGTAGCACGAGTCCTCTCTCTCTCTCTCTCTAATCCATCAGTGGCGGAGTCTTTCCGTGGTGGGCGCCACCAATGAAGAACTTGTATATATTTTATATACACCTATCCCCCGATTTACACGGTACTTGTTTTACACGTTTTCGCTTTTACACGGTTTTCCAAATAAGTTTTTTTTTGTTTTTATCGCACTATACTAAATGCTACTGTGATTGAACACATGCGCTGTGTACACATCTCACGAGGAATTCCGAGCTTATGTGCTGACTACATATTTTAACCTGTCAATGCATTTTATTTTTATTTCTGTGTACACCTATCCCCCGATTTACACGTTTTTCTCAGGAACGTATCTACCGTGTAAATCGGGGGATAGGTGTATATGTATATTTATCAATTATTTTATATAATCACACTTATGTATTCCTATATTTATCATTCTATAATCTTATTTATTCATATTTATATTTTATCTTTTTATTTTCAAGTTAACGGACTTGTCAGTCCTTCAACAGGAGTATCACGATAATAAATTGATGATATATACTATTTTTATATACAAATTATTATTTACATTTTTTAAATTTACATATTTTAAATTTACATATTTTTGTATATAAAAATAGTATTTATCATCAATTTATTAGCCTGATACTCCTGTTGAAGGACTGACAAGTCCGAAAGCTTGGAAATAAAAAGTTGAACAAGAAACTTAGTCCTGGAAGCTTTATTTATTTTATAATATTATAAATCAGGGAAGAACGTTTATTTATATTTTATCTGTATTTAACCTTATATAATCTTATATGGACCTTGTAATAAATCAGTTTCAATCTCTCTCTCTAAATATGTTTCCTGTTTTCAAATATAAATTTTTAATAAGGAAAAGCACTTTATTTTTTGATATATCAATTTTGTATTAAATAGTATTTGAATTCAAAATACTCCTCAAATATATGCCTCATAGGATGTTATGAAAGCGAAGCCGTCCCTGTACAGATGAGGGCCAAAGCCTGAAACCATGGTATACAGGTTGACATTTTGTCTGTATTTACCGAAACTGGTGTTGTGGCTTACTCGTTATCACCAACCCTTACGTTTTGTTCTGGAATGATAACACAAAATGGAGGAGAGAAGGACATTCTTTTCAATGGTAGACACCAGCCAACTTAGGTCAATCCAAATGATGTTAACCAGTGCCCAAACAAGCAGACTAGTTGTTCAGGCCCTATATAATTTTTACAAGGCAGTAGGTGTAAAGAGGGAGAAAAGAGAACTTGGAAGTTATTGTTCTTACACCTCAGAATGATGACGAAACACCGAGGGGCCATCGTGTTATTACTAATAATTGTATATAGTTGCGGAACTACTGGTTTCCTGTGCTGCTCTTTTCCTGTTATTGCACCTTGTACGGAGAATCTGTATAAGACTAATGTCTTAATAAAGGCTTTGTGTCTGTGTGTGTGTGTGATAACACAAAATGTATTATTTCAATATTTTGACGTATATATTATTCCTCTCTCAATCTATATTATCAAATCTATGTTTCGGGAGATCCTCGACAAGCGAATGCGTTTTCTTTGAATCCTAGAAGTAAGCAGAGCTGTTGCAATAAACGTCAAGTCAGGGAACCAAATATTTATGGAAAGTTATAACCTGGCGTATGTCAATTCAGTGACGCTCTAAACATGCTTCAAATTTATCTCGATGCACTTTGGCAAGTTGATCTTGTAAATGTCCAATTTTTTGTTCTGAAAATGAAGCAGTCTACAATCAAATCTTTAAACAAAAGGTAGCTATAATTAAAAAGGTATATTTTGATCCAATATATGTCTTTTTAATTAAATATTTATTTATGGATTGCTCTATTTTCAAAAACGTAGCTATATTGTATCTAATCTTAATTTATTTCCAATATTTCGGCTGGAAGCACGCCGGCACACAAGAGTTCCAACGTATTCAAATCTCAAAGAGAATCGCAATAACGCTGAAGGTTATAAAGAGAGTTTCGGAAAATTTGACGGCTGATATCTAGGTCGGGTTCAGTTCGCAGCCAAGCCGCTTTACATTTCCCGGCATCTGTGGGAGCCATCAAAGTGACAGTCAATCTCGCTTCACCTAGTTTTTAAAATCTACTTCCCAGCTCCTTAGGCTTCTCCACCTCAGCTCTGTCAGCTTCTCCACCTCAGCTCCTTCGACACATCCCTCTCAGCTCCTTCGACACATCCCTCTCAGCTCCTTCGGCACATCCCTCTCAGCTCTTTCGACACATCCCTATCAGCTCCTTCGGCACATCCCTCTCAGCTCCTTCGGCACATCCCTCTCAGCTCCTTCGACACATCCCTCTCACGTCCTTCGACTTCCCCACCTTGGCCCCTTTGGCTTCTCTGCCTCAGTTTTCTCGGCATCTTCACCCTAGAATTTCGGCTTTATGAATGTTTGTGTTTTTAGCAGAAGACTTAACAAGTGAGACGAGGTGCGAAAGGTATCATAGAGGTAACATAGAGTGCAACTTGGTGAGACGTCAAAGGATCCTCTCTCGTCTCAGTTGTTAAGTATTCTGCTTATATTCTTAGAGAACACCGCCTTTGATTCCGATTTTCCGTCGTGAGCCAAATATTTTTTTGCCGGAATTTTAATTATCCAGAGAATAGAGTGGCATTGTCCGCGGGGCGGGTGGACCTGGGCAGTCTTTGTTTTCTACCTCGGGGATAAATCTCCCGCCGCCTGGAAACACCGGGAATTAACGTATGCGCTTTGTTCCAGCCGCTTCTCGCCGCATCCATTTGTTAACCAGTTTTTGTCGTGGACTTCGTTCCCAAGACCCCTGAGAGGGAAATGCTATTGAAAGAACTTCACACAAAAATATCCTCGGTAGAGAATCAACAGCTTCTACTCTCAGAACCCCATTCATTAATTATATCAACTATAACATTTTTTTCAACAAAATTAAATTAGAGTTTCATCCACTATCTCGAATTTTGTCTGGAGTTTGTGTCAGGCGCAACTAAAACATCCTCGGAAAGAAATGGTACCTATCCGCCATAATAGGCTGAAAGATATGTGCCATCAGAGTATAAGCAGTTTAGACCATTTCCTCAACAGGTTTAACCCAGGTGTCCCAGAACTCACTTCTAGTTAAGCGATAACATTGATTAAAGGATACCTATTCTACTAGCCTTCCACCAACGCTACATTGGAGTATTCGACCAAATTATAGTCCAAGATGATTAACGTGGCAACGGCATCCTAATGAAGAGCAAAACATATATATCCAGAAATGAATACGACAACAACAACAATTATGTACCAAGAGGTCGCAACAATAATTTTGGCAAGTTCAGAATTTCCACTAGGAGACCATCGGGTTATCGTCATTCAAGAGGAGACTTTGATTTCTTAAGATCCTCTTGAGGACCTAAGATGGAATCAGCTAAACACCTCTTTGATATATTCTGAAGATTTCATGAATTCCATAGATTTCAGATAGAGTTGTAGTTATATAGAATCTTTTTAACAAAATCAATAAGCAATCCAGGGCCAGATCTCTTTTAACCACTCTCTCTTTCTCAAGTTTTCGGGCCAATATGTCCTAGTTCTCCTGTTTAAGGGCATGTTCGCCCGAAAACATGAGAAATAAAAAGTGGTTAAAAGAGATCCTGGATTGTTTATTGATTTTGTTAAATTGTAAAGTCAGGGATGTGTGAATATGTATTATATTATGATGCATTAGCGCGCCATCTGTTATCAAAATTCGAAACTATTATAGATACGTAAGATTCTTTTTAAAAATAAACAATTTCTACTGCCCTTACTGCAATGGGAAAATAATGGGAGGGCCTGGCTCATCAGTGGTGAACCCTCCCAGCGGTCTCGCCAGTTTAATCTACCATACCGCTGTTATATTGCATTTTTGGAACTTCCTTTTATAGTGATACTGTTGCTAGACTCTTGTAATGGGTATTTTAGATGAACTATGGAGCTTTGAGGACAGTAGAATTACATACAATTATAAATATATAATATGCATCGAGCAATCGCTCTTCCGCAAATATTAAATTGTGTCTTTTATTATACCATTAGGTATGGTAGATTAAACTGGCGAGACCGCTGGGAGGGTTCACCACTGATGAGCCAGACCCTTCCATAAATTTTTCCATTGCAGTAAGGACAGTAGAAATTGTTTATTTTTAAAAAGAATCTTACGCGTCTATAATAGTTTAGAATATGTATCATAGTAGAATATTTACGATATTTGATTTATTCATTATTTGTATTATATTGAAGGATGCGTGTGTCTCCTTATTTATCTGTAATGGTAAATTTTAGCGGCGTGAGAACAAAGAGTTCAATTTTATATCACATCGACAGATTTCATTCTTCTTGCAATGTCCCGTCACATGTGAAATGACTGTTGGCGAATGCTCTAGTTATAGAATAGTGGTAAATAATAGAAAATCTCGTTGTATTTTATGATTAGAGTTTTTCTATCTAGCTAGTTGAGATTTGGTACGTATGCTCTTCTAATTAACAGTTCTTACACCTGCGCGGCAGTATAACGGTTTCGGTCTGCACGACTATTTAACGGTTCCACCTTTTATAGGAGTGGCGAATTGGTGGTTTAATCTTTTATAAGGATGGCAAATTGACGGTTTCAGTCACTACAAATGCGGACTATTTGACAGTTTCACCATTTAAAAGGATGGCGAATTAACAATATCAGTCACTACTAGTGCGGGCTAGTTGACGGTTCCACCCTTTAGAGGCGTGGCGAATTGAAGGTTTCACCCTTTATAATCCTTTATCGGCGTGGCGAATTGACGGTTTCCGTCACTACAAATGCGGAATATTTGACAGTTTCACCATTTATAAGGATGGCGAATTAACAATATCAGTCACTACTAGTGCGGGCTAGTTGACGGTTCCACCCTTTAGAGGCGTGGCGAATTGACGGTTTCACCCTTTATAATCCTTTATCGGCGTGGCGAATTGACGGTTTCCGTCACTACAAGTGCGGACTATTTGACAGTTCCACACTTTATAGGCGTGGAAAATTGACAGTTTCACCCTTTATAACCCTTTATAGGCGTGGCGAATTGACAGTTTCACCCTTTATAACCCTTTAAAGGCGTGGCGAATTGACGGTTTCAGTCACTACAAGTGCGGACTATTTGACCGTCCTTCATGTGAACCGATAGTTAACGGTTTTCACCATTCACTGAAGCGGCTAGTTGACGGCTATCGTTGAATCTTGTGCAAGAGCTCCGCCTTATGAGATCGTCCTCGGCTGACAATAAATACTTCAAATCAGATCCTTTTTCGCCACATACCTTCTGTATAATAGGAACTCAAGGATGCCTACCAGAATTGTGCACCAAATTTACATACACAATATACATTCCTGCGTATAATTTTGAGTAAAGTGACATAATACACTGAGTGTGTTGGACAATGTGGCTGTTGTCAGATAAAGCGACTCGATCTGATTTCTTGGCGTCGTTCTGTGAACGCTGAATACATCCCAGATTCCATTAATACCTTTTCGGTCGCCAGCAGTCGGCGCCATACGAACTAGATGATTTAGGCAATGTGTTCTCGAGGGAACCCCTCTCGTTTAATCTAATGAAATGTTGATGAGAGAACTGCGCTGATCAATGAACATTCAAGCTTTGACCCACCTCAGCTCAAAAGCGGCTAAGACATGATGTCTTCTACAAGAGGTGGAACTTACCGAGTCTCGGCCAAAATGGCTGTTGATATATTCATCCGGTTTCAGGTATAAACAAAAGTTAAAAAGAAGGTACATATAAATACTCTGTTTACTTATTAATATCTATCAGAAAAATCATAAACCTTTTTATTCAGTGCAATAACCTTTTCTGTGGTTCTCAAACCCAATTCCTTCACGAGGCTGCTCTCATGGAGTCCACTGCAACAATGGAGGATCATGTTAACCACCTCCTGCGAGAAGTGACGGATAGAATTTCCCGCCAACGTCTTGCTGCAAGGTGCAGCTAAGAAATCTTATCAGAATCGTAAAGGAAACATCAAACAGAAGATAGCGGGGCACCTCAAGGTGTAACAAGAGCGGGGCCGCCCAGCTTTGTTTCATGTTGGACCATTTCATACCTTCTCGCCAGCTTCCTGAGCGTGCCTAGAATATACGCTATCATATTAATGAAGTTGGGTTTATGTGAATTGGTAAAATAAGTTAATAGGTGACGTTGGCATATTTATCGAAAAACTAGCCGCTCCAGTGAATTGTGGAAACCGTTAACTGTCGGTTCACATGAAGGACGGTCAAATAGCCCGCACTTGTAGTGACTGAAACCGTCAATTCGCCACGCCAATAAAGGGTGAAACTGACAAATAACCCGCACTTGTAGCAACTGAAACCGTCAATTCGCCACGCCAATAAAGGATGATACTGTCAAATAGTCCGCACTTGTAGCAACTGAAACCGTCAATTCGCCATGCCTATAAAGGGTGAAACTGACAAATAACCCGCACTTGTAGCAACTGAAACCGTCAATTCGCCACGCCAATAAAGGGTGAAACTGACAAATAACCCGCACTTGTAGCAACTGAAACCGTCAATTCGCCACGCCAATAAAGGGTGAAACTGACAAATAACCCGCACTTGTAGCAACTGAAACCG
Source organism: Cordylochernes scorpioides (assembly GCA_030710605.1). Taxonomy (NCBI): domain Eukaryota; kingdom Metazoa; phylum Arthropoda; class Arachnida; order Pseudoscorpiones; family Chernetidae; genus Cordylochernes; species Cordylochernes scorpioides. The sequence goes on along the minus strand of CP092871.1, from coordinate 2,303,805 downwards.
TCAATTCGCCACGCCAATAAAGGGTGAAACTGACAAATAACCCGCACTTGTAGCAACTGAAACCGTCAATTCGCCACGCCAATAAAGGGTGAAACTGACAAATAACCCGCACTTGTAGCAACTGAAACCGTCAATTCGCCACGCCAATAAAGGGTGAAACTGACAAATAACCCGTACTTGTAGCAACTGAAACCGTCAATTCGCCACGCCAATAAAGGGTGAAACTGACAAATAACCCGCACTTGTAGCAACTGAAACCGTCAATTCGCCACGCCAATAAAGGGTGAAACTGACAAATAACCCGCACTTGTAGCAACTAAAACCGTCAATTCGCCATGCCTATAAAGGATGAAACTGTCAAATAGTCCGCACTTGTAGGAATGCTTGTTTAGTCGATTCAGAGGGTTGGTCATCTTGCGGTTTGACAGGTTCAGAACCGACATGCTTTAACGATTATTTTCTAAAATTCTACAAAATTTCTGACTCGGCCTGATTCTTACCGACCACAGTCCTAGGGGCAAACTATGGCTGTTCTGAATTCTCGTAAATAAATTTAAACAAAAGGAGAATAAATTTCAATATAAATTCATTTAAATATCCTGGATTCCAAACAAACAAATGTCAGAGGAATCTGGAGATGAGTTTCTTTTGTCTTTATTAAATGTATTCCCGATCTTTCGAGCATCTCTGCCCTTCTGCAGGAGTACATAGAAACATATACACGCCGTTCAATAAAGAAACTCATCTCCAGAAACCTCTGGCATTTGTTTGAAGCAGAATAAATGAAAAGAAAATCTAAGTGCCAAGGGCAGCTTTGGTATAATCGGCGACTTACGCCTTTGCGTAGAGGACAAGTGCGATGGCAGGGCGAGTTTTGGGGCTCAGCTGGTGATGGGAGGGTGGTGACACGATCACTTTAATTTACGACCTCTAATTGGATAAACACCCCGATTGAAAATTAATTTCCAATTCCAGGTGGGAAGGATTCAATAAAGTATCTGAAGACACCCCTCCCCTCGTTGGTGGGAGGTTCGATCAGAGCCTTGACCTGGGCTAATTGGGAGGCCGCGGGCCATCACGACGGTAGATTCCAGCAGTCGTTCCGTCGGATTCCTGCACCAGCTGATTTCAACTATGGTCCGTCGGATTCCTGATCCAATACAAGGATGATTTCTGAAATAATTCCGTCTAAATTCTGTTCCATAACTAGAAAGATTTCTGGAATAGGTCCGTCGAAATTCTGCTCCGAAACTAGGAAGATTTTTGGCGAGGTTCCGTAGAAATCCTGCTCCAACATCAAGCTGATTTCTTCAGTCATTCTATCGGATTCCTGCTTCAGTACCGGGCTGATTTTGGAGTTATTCCGTCGAATTCTTGCTCCAACACCAGGCTGATTTCTTGAATGGTTCCGTCGAATTCTTGCTCCGACACCAGGCTGATTTCTTGAATGGTTCCGTCGAATTCTTGCTCCAACACCAGGCTGATTTCTTGAATGGTTCCATCGAATTCTTGCTCCAACACCAGGCTGACTTCTTAAATGGTTCCGTCGAATTCTTGCTCCAACACCAGGCTTATTTCTTGAATGGTTCCGTTGAATTCTTTCTCCAACGCCAGGCTGATTTCTTGAATGGTTCCGTTGAATTCTTGCTCCAACACCAGGCTTATTTCTTGAATGGTTCCGTTGAATTCTTGCTCCAACATACTTTTCCCAATAAAATATATAGAGAACTGTCTTCATAATATATTTCACACACACACATTCTTTATAAATTATAACATATATATATAAAGGAAAATATGCGTATATATTAAATTCTCTCGTAAACTAGCATAGCGAGAGCGGCTCACCTGTTGACGGGATTTAGTTCAAATCGCAAACAACCGCGAATAAAGAGAGGCGAGTTGCGCTTCAAAATATTTTAGGATAATAAATACACCTATCCCCCGATTTACACGGTAGATACGTTCCTGAGAAAAACGTGTAAATCGAGGGATAGGTGTATATTAAACTGTCAAATCTGAATAGGTGTTAGCCCCCTCATGAATCAGAGCCTCCCAATATTCTTTTCAACATAGGTAGTATAGAGTAGAATATCGCATTTAGTATAGTGCGATAAAAACAGAAACAAAAAAACTTATTTGGAAAACCGTGTAAAAGCGAAAACGTGTAAAACAAGTACCGTGTAAATCGAGGGATAGGTGTATTTTATAAATTTTTCAAATGGATTTCTATATACTTATAGATTTGGAATTAAGACAATAACCTCCCTAGTCACTATAGAAGAACAAGTCAGGGATAAGAGATTCTTTATATAAGAGGATGATGGTACAAGTTTTTGAGCAAGATGTCCTTTTAAGGATTATTTTGTACCCGTGGAAGGACGTTTTGCCTGAAAGCTTGTACAATTGTCCTCTTATAAAAGAATCTCTTCTCTCCTCAACTTGTGTTTTTTATTCTTTCTTATCTCCACTCAATCATATTAAGGTCTCAAGTTTGTAGAGCTTGAGAATTTTGATGGTGTCTTTCAGGGATGAGTAGAGCACATCGATGGATGAGTTGATAACCATCATGATTGGGCGAAGTAGATGCATCTGCCTTTGTCATTAAGACTGGGAGTACTACTCAGTGGCAGGCCGACTTAGCTACAAAAGAAATGGCCGCCTCTGACATGAGGAACAGACGCCATGTGCAGCCGCTCCTAACAGGGAGTACAAACGCTGCTCATCCTGTATTCCTGGATTAGGAGCCCTTACAGGGTACTATCAGCCAGGCCAGCTGAACCCAGGTTTTTTAGTGAGCTTGTTACTGCTCCCCCTCCTCCTTTTTCATTCTCGTGTTTTTTCTCTTATATTTATAAATGATAATATGAATGGTTCGACCTCAAAAGTAGAAAAAAAAAACGATATGTTTAAAAACATTTAATAATTACTCTTTGTCGATCTTGTGATTAAGTTCTGCGCTACTCTAGATCTAAGAAAGTTCACCAAATTGAGGAAAGAAAGGTGAGCCTGCAGCGAGCCACAACAAACAAGGCGAGAGGATTGGCCCAATCCCGCCGTCACCTTATCGCTGCTCACATCACAGATTGGTATTTCATTTTCTGGGAAAGGAGAGAGGCCCTGCCCTCGAATCCATCATCCTTTCCGGATAATGGCTGCCGGCAGTCCTTTGTCTCTCTAACTATCCAATTAAAACTAATTAATAAACCACCGTGTGTTAGTTAGCCGACATGTTGTTATCATCGATGGCAGAAGATGGCATCCAAAGCTGCCAATCACAGCACGGACAGTATGTAACTAGGTTAATGCCGCACCCACTTTACCTGCAGACAATCAATTCTGGGTTAATTCCGCATTCTCCCACCTGGAATTATCACATTTCACAAAAGGAACAGCTATCCCTTATAAAAATCAAATTTTACACGATGCTTTGGTATTGCATTTTTTAAAGAGGGGTACTTCTTCTGCATGCAAACACTTTAGCAAGATGTGGTTTAATTTTTATTTATTTTGTATACGCCTTGATATTTTGTCATGGCCGAACTTCCTTGTGTCTTGTAGCCATTCCTTCGTAATTTGTAGTGTTTCCAGTATTTAGTTAATATTCTACAACATCAATTCTTGGTTAATACCGAAATTCGCACTTTTTAATGGTGAAACTCGTTTTAAATTCCTAAAGCTCACTTTTAAATATTGGTTTGCCCAATTTGACAAAAGTTTGATCTGGATTCGAGATTATTCCTCAAAAAAACTCTCAGTTCTTAGAGTCCTCTGTTATAATGTTATATAGAGACTCTGCATGCAACTCTCAATTCTTAATCAAAGTCACGCGTTATAATGTTCTATATAGGCTCTGCATTCACAAGGTCAATTCAAAATTAGCAATACGTAACTTTTTATTGTGAAATAAGCGATCTTTCGAGCAACAAACTCTTCTATTGGCATAACTATGTTTCTGGAATAATCTCCTATTTCACAATAATGAAATTTTGATTGTTGATTTTTTAATTTTGAATAACTTTTAACCATTTAAATCAATGAATTCAAGGCCATTCCCAAATATATTTACATTTGGTCCTTGTCACACATTTTGAGTTGCTGGTTGATGACATACTGTCTCTTCTTATGGACAAATGTTCGAAGGATCTTTACTAAGGATTAATAAGTCATTGGTAGAATGATGTTGGAAATCTGGTATTCAAACAAGTTGAACCAAAAATAAACTCTTCAACCTAAAGTAATCGTTTAATGATCCTTAGTCATCTCTTGGGTTGATTATCCTACTCTAAAATCTTGCTATAACTGATTTAACGGAATTGCTTTTTTTACATTTGCAAGTATTCCTTCATCAAGTGGTAAGTAAGCAAAACAGGAGAGGGACTGGAAGATGAATCAGATTTAAAAGAGATTTATCCTGCTTCAAATTCCGAAATCTATTTCCAGGACTACTGATCAACAATTTTATATAAAGACGAAACTATGTGAATCGATGGAATGCCAGAGTTTGTTCCAAGGTCAGTATAAGCTTTCTAAACGCCACTTCTCTAGCGTAAGAGGAAGCAGCGAGCAAACATTTTATAAATAAATAAATCGAATTTCGAGATGACGTGAGCTGACTTCAGCGCTATCGCCGACTGGTGGCTGGCTCTCCTCTAATGTAACAACGAGATGGACGGGGCAGTATAGAGATGTGCCATAGTCTCAGTGCCAGTTGGACAAGTTCTATTGTCATCCAGACATCCTCCAGAGGGAGGGATAAACTCTAGTATATCTATATCAATCTGTATAATGGCGGAAGAGACTCTTCCAACAATGTCGTCCTCCATGCAATATCCTCATTTAGTTGCCTCAATTCCAAGATCAGGAAATATTTGAATCCTGGCTTTTGCTGAGAGAGAGAAAGTTCTACTTTGTTCGTCCCTGCTGGCCTGTAAGACTGGTGACCATCGAAGTATGGAGATGCACTCTCAGATGAGAGGCCGAATACAGGTCCTGTACCCTTTGCCAAGTGGCCGAAACCACAGGCCACAGTGGCTGGAAGAAGAAATAAAGACATAATACACAATAAAAGGATAAATAGGAAGGCTGGCAAAAAAGCACGAGATTGCATCATTAGAGCAGAATCTTTGTGACAGAGTTCCATTTTTGGATAAGTTTCTGAAATTTGAACAGTAGCCGCTCCACAACCGCTCGATTGGATCTCACTAAAATGGAATGTAGGACAGAGGGGACTGACCCGGCTGATCTACCTGACATGAGATGAGGTGAAGGCATGCTCTCTCTCGTTTGAAACCTGATCATCGCCAGTCTCAACTAGAGGCGGATAAGATATCAGAATACCAAGGAAATATGATATCAGGGAAATATCCGGTAGACTCGCATACCTTGAGAATAATTCACCCAGGTTAGGTATGCAACAGAGAATTTATTCAGATAGGAGGATTGGTGTCAAGCAAATTGGAGCCTTTCTTCCACCAGAAAAACTGGAGCTTTGACTATGAGTGCAGAAATAGCTGAAATAATGTGTATGGATTTGGCACTGAGTGGAGTTTTGGCTATAGGCACAAAATTGGCTGAAAAAATATGTGTGGACTTGGTACTGAGTGGAGTTTTGGCTATGAGTGCAGAAATAGCTGAAATAATGTTTGCGGACTTGGTACTGAGTGGAGTTTTGGCTATGGGCGCAGACTTGGCTGAAATAATGTGTGTGGACTCGGTACTGAGTGGAGTTTTGGCTATGGGCGCAGACTTGGCTGAAATAATGTGTGTGGACTCGGTACTGAGTGGAGTTTTGGCTATGGGCGCAGACTTGGCTGAAATAATGTGTGTGGACTCGGTACTGAGTGGAGTTTTGGCTATGGGCGCAGACTTGGCTGAAATAATGTGTGTGGACTCGGTACTGAGTGGAGTTTTGGCTATGGGCGCAGAATTGGCTGAAATAATGTGTATGGACTTGGTACTGAGTGGAGTTTTGGCTATGGGCGCAGAATTGGCTGAAATAATGTGTGCGGACTCGGTACTAAGTGGAGTTTTGGCTATGGGCGCAGAATTGGCTGAAATAATGTGTGCGGACTCGGTACTAAGTGGAGTTTTGGCTATGGGCGCAGACTTGGCTGAAATAATGTGTGTGGACTCGGTACTAAGTGGAGTTTGGCTATGGGCGCAGACTTGGCCAAAACAATCTGTGTGGACTTGGTACTGAGTGGAGTTTTGGCTATGGGCGCAGACTTGGCTGAAATAATGTGTGTGGACTCGGTACTGAGTGGAGTTTGGCTATGGGCGCAAAATTGGCTCAAATAATGTGTGTGGACTTGGTACTGAGTGGAGTTTTGGCTATGAGTGCAGAAATAGCTGAAATAATGTTTGCGGACTTGGTACTGAGTGGAGTTTTGGCTATGGGCGCAGAATTGGCTGAAATAATGTGTATGGACTCGGTACTGAGTGGAGTTTTGGCTATGGGCGCAGACTTGGCTGAAATAATGTGTGTGGACTCGGTACTGAGTGGAGTTTGGCTATGGGCGCAGACTTGGCTGAAATAATGTGTGTGGACTCGGTACTGAGTGGAGTTTTGGCTATGGGCGCAGACTTGGCTGAAATAATGTGTGTGGACTCGGTACTAAGTGGAGTTTGGCTATGGGCGCAGACTTGGCTGAAATAATGTGTGTGGACTTGGTACTGAGTGGAGTTTTGGCTATGGGCGCAGACTTGGCTGAAATAATGTGTGTGGACTTGGTACTGAGTGGAGTTTTGGCTATGGGCGCAGACTTGGCTGAAATAATGTGTGTGGACTTGGTACTGAGTGGAGTTTTGGCTATGGGCGCAAAATTGGCTCAAATAATGTGTGTGGACTTGGTACTGAGTGGAGTTTTGGCTATGGGCACAAAATTGGCTGAAATAATGTGTGTGGACTTGGTACTGAGTGGAGTTTTGGCTATGGGCGCAAAATTGGCTCAAATAATGTGTGTGGACTTGGTACTGAGTGGAGTTTTGGCTATGGGCGCAAAATTGGCTCAAATAATGTGTGTGGACTTGGTACTAAGTGGAGTTTGGGCTATGGGCGCTGACTTGGCTGAAATAATGTGTGCGGACTTGATTGTGAACAGAGTTACCGTGAGTGTAAATTGAACGCTCACTGCCTTCTTACGACTGCACGTGGGCAAACAATGTTGAACAGAAGGAGTCACCTTCCAGTGAAAAGTCAGTTGCTCAAGGCTTTCCCTACACGATGCAACTTTATTATCCAGAATGTGTTGGCAGGTAAGCTGATAGCGCCACCGCCGAGTCAACGGGTGGCCACATGCCTGGTACATGAGTGCCCCTCCCAGATTGTAACACATCTTCTACCCACTGAGCATTTTCCCGCTCAGTAGCTGACTCAAACTCCCAAGTACAATTTTCATGCAATACATAAGTACTGTTCATTCCAAAACAAATTAGACATTTTCTGACCACTAACATGAATGTTTTTAGATTGCAGAGCACCATCTAGTAGAACAGAAATCAACTAAACGTTAATTTAACCTGTTCCCTGATATTTGGTCAACCCATTTTCTTGATAAATCAAGAAAAGCCAACAACGAACGCGTTTCGAGCTGTTGGCCCTCGTCAGCGTGCTGCACCTGGGAATACCTGTACCTAGAGAAATATCAAGGAACAGGCTAAATCAACGTTTATTTATGATTTTACATATAGCTTTAGTATAATAGATTACATTTTAAGTCAGGAGAAGAACGTTTATTTTAAAATATCGAGTGTAGAATATATAGAATCAATTGTTGCAGGAATCTGGTGGATTAGATTTACGAAATAGTTGGAAGGGTTCACCAATGATAAGCTAAGTCTTTCTAATTCTCTCTCTCACACACATACGGGAGGCCTTCAACATCATACAGCCGACCTCAGGGCTACTGGGTCTTCGGACAAGGGCTGGATAACGACGCCATCCTCGCGTCTGCCAAGTATAACCCTATACAATTACAATTTAAACAATTTTATTGATTCCTTTAATCAAATTTTACAAAGGTGGAAAAACAAAAGAGTAAAAGGGCATATAAAGGGGAATATATAGACAAATGTCTTCAGCAAGGAAGGCTTCCCCACCTTGAGAGAGTCCTCCTCCAGACAAGGTCTTCTTGTACACTCTTCAGTTCCGCGCCGAGGAAGTACCTATAGTATAACCTTATATGAACGGTGTATTATATAAAGTTATTTCATTTTTCCTTTTTAAAAAATAGACACTTCGACCAGTGAAAGTTTTATTTTCTCAACGTTTCAACAAAAACTTTTGTCCTCGTCAGTAGAAATAAATAAAAAGAAGGCATTTGGCAAGGTGTTAAAAGTTGTTTCAAACTCTCTCTTCATCTTTATTTCCATCTTTATTTATTTCAATAATACTTTCTTAAGCTTTTTTCCCCAAGAAATCCCTAAATACTTTCGATCAAATTTTTATAATACTCAATTTGTTACAAACCACGGAAATTTCATAAGTTTTTAAAATAGAATAAAGGCAGTGGAGGATTCAAGTTGCTTTTATGGTATGAAGGAACAAACCTCAAGACATCTACTGATCGATTGCCCAGCATTTCAAGATTATAGAATGAAGAATGAACTAGTTGTTTGTGAACTTAACGATTTGATTTCCGATAAAAAATCATATTTAAAGTTCAATTCTTTTTGTAAATACATTCTAAAATTTCTACAAAATCTGGATCTCTAGTGTTTTCATGTGTTGAATAATGTAAATAACTTATGTAAATAAACTTTTCTCCTTGTTTGGCGCAAGTATCCCTTGCGGGATATAGCGCTTTGGAAATAAAATAATGGAACTTGTAATCTTTATTTCAATCATTGTAAAATTTTACCTTTTTTAATTAAAAAGAAATCCAATAGGGTTGAATAACACATCCGCCATGTACAAGATGCACCATGTAAAGGATTGACACAACAATGCTTTGACCAGAGCTAGCTGCCATCAAGATCAGACTTCCCGAATATAAGGAAGGGGTTCTCTCGCTGTGTTTTTCCTCAACCTCCAGACATCCTGCAATTTGCTCTTTTTTTCTTCTTCGGCCTAAAAAGTCTTATTTGACCGATAACAATGGGAGATCTTGTCCCATCACCGTATTAACAACTGCCATGGTTGGTTTTAAGAGTTGAAACATATAAAAAAAATCTTACTCATTTTTTTCTACAGTGTTATTCTCCAATCCAAGCTAAGGTATGGTAGACAGTGGAGGGACACACGAACATAGACAATTGGGAACAAAGTAGACAAGATCCGGAATACCTATACCAAATATTTAAAATGTTTACCGGTAGGATTTAACAAAGGAACTAATGTGTGACAAACTAGGATTTAACTCCGCCTTTGCCGGTCCCAAGCTCGGATGAAAAAGGAGGAGGGGGAGCAGTAACAAGCTCACTAAAAAACTTGGGCTCAGCTGGCCCGGCTGTAAGGGTTCCTGATCCAGGGATACAGGATGAGCAGCGTTTGTACTCCATGTTAGGAGCGGCTGCACATGGCGTCTGTTCCTCATGTCAGAGGCGGCCATTTCTTTTGGAGCTAAGTCGGCGTGCTCCTGAGTAGTGCTCCCAGTCTTAATGACAAAGGCAGACGCATTCTACTTCACCCAGTGTGTAAATATGAAAGAAGAAGAAGGAAGACAACGGAACTAAGTTTAGAAATCGGCTTTTACACGTCATACGCTTGTCCAAAAAAAAAAAAAAACTGGGGTAGCGAACCAGATATTATTCAATAAAAAATAATGAAGTAAAAGAATAATCTAAAAGTAAACTTTTTATTATTTTAAAAATATTATTTACGCACAACTCTCACATTTTAAGCAACAGTCTTCCAATATTCTAAACGACTTTGGAGGGAGATAGCCAGAATATTCTTTATTGTGCAACGGATTCTTTTGATTCTAAATAGAAGAAGAGAGAGTGTACAATCCACCAACAATCGGAAGTAGGAAGGATCAAGAGGAACGACCCAGTTTCCGCTTGGCTGGAGCTGACGTCTGCTTCCTCTTTGTCACATGGCGGGGAGTGCCGTCTGTGATATTGACAGATTGATTGAAGGCTGTTTGATGGATAGACCGGCCTTGCACCCCATACATAGGCCTGAAGGACAGAGGTCTTCGTCATTATGAGGAGGTGTCAGCAAGGGCAATACGATAGCAGAACTTAGCGCATAGTCCATGTGGGGAGCATTCATAGCAAATTTCCTCTTTACGATTATTTCGACATGAAATAATTTATTTCTCTTTCTCTTTTTGGCTTATGAAATTCAAATACAGATAAACCTGTCTATAGCGCCCCCCTCTAAATAGCGCCTTCCTCTCTATAACGCTCGATTTTAAACATTGAAATGTAAACAATTTACATTAAAAGTGACCTCTCTATAACACCCCCTCTTTATAGCACCCTATTTTGGTGAGTCCCAAGAGGGGGCGCTATAGACAGGTTTAACTGTATATAAACATTGATTAGAAATAATTGCCATAAGTTAATGATTAACTGAATATAAATATTAGACAAATCTTGAAGATAGAGGTTGTGTGCTTGGTCGGTATTCATAGTTCTTAGAAGAAGAGATACTTCGGCCAGGAAAAGTTCTAATTTCTCGACGTATTTCTGACCGAAGTGTCTCTTGTTTGAATAAATTCAACGAACGAATAAATTGAAATAATAACAGATATAAATGAAACAAGGGTCAATCTTTACCGTCAAAATGGAACCTAAGCGCCATCTTTTAACCGTCTCTGTAAATAACAGAAGACATTGTTGACTTCACAGCTTTGGTAAATATAGGAAATCAACTTGGAGAGATTGATGGTACGTAGTTGGCTTTGCGTCTATTTTGATGGCAGAGATGAACTTTCTTTCCATTTATTGCTCACTATCCTCCCGGCAATATGTCCATTTATATTTTGGCCATAGAAATGACACACACAGACACTCTAATATCTCTAATAGTTAAATATCTCTTTGGAAAATTCTGAAGATACCATGAATCCTTTGTAAAAATCTCGTGAGAAATCAAAACTTGCTCTGGACTAACCATAGTCTGAATTTGCCAAAGCTGGTATTGTTGCTTTGTCACCGTTTGCAGAGATGGTCAATAGATGCCGTCTAGTGTTGTTTTTTGCGTGTATTTGACGAAAGATGTAAGCTTTCTTTTTATAGATCAAAAACTATTCAATCAGAAAGGTTTCTACACCAACATCTATATATATAAAAATCAATGTTTGTATGTCCGGTATACAAATTCGCAGTAGTTCACTAATTCAAACCAAAAATTCCATACATTGGTAAAAAAATACGGGGAAGACGATAGGCTATTTTAAAAAATATATAAATCAATTATTAAAACTATATATTCAAATTATTCTACTTAACTCACGAACAGCGCCCTCTATCAAAGATTAGATTAAATTATGCTGATGCAAACAAATAGATAATGCTAATAACAAACAATTATAAAAAAAATCTTATCTAAATATATATCACTCGGGTAGATATGCACACGGGTCAATCCCGGGGCGAAGCCCGGGTCACCCGTCTAGTATATAATAAAGTGAAAAAATAGTACAAATGTGATATTGTACTGGGATAAGGTGCATACATTATGAAAAAGTCATCTCCTTATCGTGCAACTGAAAGTTTCTGATGGCTTGCGCCATCTATCGGAATAAATATCAACTATTCTCGTTGATTTTTAATTATTCCAGAATTGTACAAATACCCATTGTTGATTAATCAAGAAAATTGATGAGGGCCAACAGCCCGAAACGCGTCTGTGGTTAGCTTTTCTTGATTAATCAAGAATGGTCCAATTCTGTAATAATTAAAAATCAACGAGAATAGTTGATAATTATTCCGATAGATGGTGCAAGCTATCAGCAACTTTCAGTTGCACGATAAGGAGATGCCTTTTTCATAATATATAATAAATCCATATAATTAAATACATTCATAAAAAAAAAGCAATCAAAATATAATTCAAGTAAAGAAAGGATAAGAGACGGAGATAAAAGGTCGTATAGGCGTGGTGTACAGAAGATGTCAGCTGTGAATCCAGGAACAGCAGACGATGTCACCATCTACCATCTGCTGCTTGAAAATTCTCTTCCGCCACTGCCGCGAACTTCCTTGTAATCAATTCCAGCAGCCGCCCAATCTCTGGCAGATTCCAACAATCGCAACGAGCTGAGAAAAAGCTTAAAATAAGAATATAAACAATAGCAAATAATTTGTATATTTCCATTGTTTGTTCCTAGGTAAGATATGAAATCAAGCATGATTTTAATGGCCTTTTCCGTTCTTTCCTTCTTTAAACTTCTACTCAAACCATGTAATTCACCAATTGTTTATGTAGAATAGTTATCTGAATTTAGTGTTGTTGCTTGAATGAGAGGGATTGGCTCATCAGTAGTGTTGAGAGGGTTCACTACTGATGACCCAAGCCCTCAAGTACAATAACGAATATCATTACAGTAAGGTCTGTAGAGATAATATTTGATGATACATCCATTGTGGGTATATCGCGTCTGATTTGATTATATTAAATAAATGCGTTTGTTTATTCGTACAAAGTACAAGCTTTCGGATCTTTATAATCCTTCTTCAGATATAGCTATAATTAAAAAGGCATATATTGGATCAAAATATCATATTATTTGTTTTGGTTATGAACGCCTTGCAAGAAGGTAAAATAAACGATATTTTGATCCAATATATGCCTTTTTAATTAAAGATTTATTTATGGATTGCTCTATTTTCAAGACATAGCTATAAGTTGAGGGAATGGGGATATGTAAATATACAATATTATTTACATATTGTAGCGCGATGTACTTATTATTTTTACACTAGTATTAACAGAGTATCATTTTTTTATGTTTATATTTTACTTCACTCACTCCTCACTTTCTTACTGCTACTCTTTTTGTGTTGTTTTTCTTGCTTCCCTCTCTTTCTTGTTTTTTTTTGACGTGACAACGTCTTAAATTAGGTTGCGGCTGGGAGTCACTTATGAAAAAGTGTAACGCCCGGTAACGTTACGATGAGTCACCGAACGAGAGTGCTGCGCGCGCAGCTGCGCGCGCAGCGCTAGAGAATTAGGCGCATTTAATCGGCGCATGCTTGTCTCTGTCTTTGTCTTTCTCGAACGTTCTTGGTGTTGGAAAAACAAGAAAGCGTCATAATACAAGTTCACACGTGTGGTTAAAGTATCGTCAGCTGTGTCTGTAGTGAAAATGTGGAGTGCTTAGATTCGTCATTTACAACAACTACAACAATAAAGGTAAATAATTGTACACTGATATTTCATTATCGTAAACTATGATTGATTGATTAATTGTTAGATTGACACAAAAGTTGAGAAACTGAGTTTATAGGTTATGTCATACTATTGATAAATGTTGATAGTGTTAAGTAAATTATTAGTTTAAAATTAATTAATTAATTAATTATTATTTTACAAATTTTAAATAGTTTCAAATTTATTTAGCAAAAATTTGAACCTTCGATCTGAATAAATGTTTTGATTTTCGAATTGATTATTTAAAATTACAAATATTAAGAAAAAGTGGCAGATATAAGAAAACTTTATTTAAACTGTGTTGAGCAAGAATTTTAACATCTAATATAAGTAAATGTTTTAATTTTCAACTTCATCATTTACAATTACAAATTTTATTTAATTTCAAATTTATTTAGCAAAAATTTGAACCTTCGATCTGAATAAGTGTTTTGATTTTCAAATTGATTCTTTAAAATTAAAAATTCATCCATTCAATTTCAAATGTTCAACAGGAATCACCACTCTCAAAACAATGGAAACGGTGCCTTCAACTTCCAGTACTTCAATGGTGGAAACGACTCACAGACTACTCGAGATATTCGCAATGAATACTTACGACTTCGTGGACACACTCTAGACACAATTACCAAACAAGCCGTAAAATTCTGTGACGACGCAACCGACGCTGGACAACTTATTGTAACGAACATCAACTGTCAAAGTTTAAGTGCCCATGCCGCGGACATTGAAACAGATACAGTGATACCACGATCAGACTATTTAGTATTGACTGAAACGTGGATGCGCGACACTTGTGAACCAACTCCAATCAAGGGTTATGAGTGCGTATCCAGGGAAAATAATCGACCTAACTCAGATACCAACGCGGCTGGTGGAGTGGCGATCTATCGTAAATTATCATCGACATCTACGGCGGAAGTGTTCCAAGTTGCGATTACAGACGTAACTCGTGTCATTAAAACCAAGGGTGACATGTGCATGACTGAAGTTACTTGCTTCGCCGCTAATACTAGCTTCAAGTTTATACTCGGTGCTGTATATATTCATCCAGGAGCTAGTATGCAGGATATTGGAATGTTACTATGGCAAGGACTCGGTCCGTACATTCACAACAGCCAGTACGTGCCACCGTTCGTGCAAATTGATTCTAGTATACCGATTCTTCTGTGTGGTGATTTTAACAAAAACGTAAAGCCTGACAACTCGTTTCTTAATTTCATGAAAAATACGTATAATCTTGATTGCGTATCAAACGTTTCTAAGTCAACTACGTTAAAAGGAACAACTATCGACTTGACTTTCGCAAGACACATTACAGCAGAAACACTTCCTTTCATTTCATATTTCTCCTATCATCGTCCTATCCTCAACAAAATCACTCAAATAGGAATTAGTTAAGTTTAAGTTTACATGTACAATGTTTCAGTAAACAAAATATATTTCTATAGTTAAAATTTGTGCAATTCTTATTTTCATTCAATTCCTTGTTCCTAATGTGCAATTTAATTATATTCATATCAATAAATATTCTACCGTTGTCACGTAAAATCTTCGCCCGTAAAACCGACTTTACAGGCAACCATTGTTTTTTTTCTTTCTTTTTCTTCTGTTTATATCGTTGTTTCCTTTGTCTCACTGCTTTGTTCTTATGCATACCTCTGGTGAATCCTGTATAGGGTCAGTGACCCTAAATAAAGGCTTTTGTTGTTGTTGTTGTTTATATTCTACTACTCTGTAAACTTCCCTCATTCCTTATCTTTTGTTTATCATTCATAGTTTGTTCTTGTCTTAAATAAATTGCTGTCTCCTCCTGAAGTTTGTTTTCCCTAATTTTACACGTGGCAATATACTGTCAAGTAGCTCTGCAACTCCGGTCACAAGAAGCTCCATGGGACACCTGTCAATCATCACTGGACTCCGGGGGAGGACCACAGGTGTGAGGGTTTCTCGGAATCAGCAAATAAGGAAAACGGGACGGTGGCTGACGACGCTCATTATTATTATCTTTACCTTGGGATAAGTTGTTTTTATCATCTGACTCTCTCTCTCCCTTAAATATCTCTTGTAAATAATTTTATTGAAGAACTAAAAGGTAAATACCCACCTTTATAATAAATCAATTATCCCCAAATTTGCCCTTGCTTTATTTATCTCCGCGACAATATATTTAAAGATAAAAATCAAATTTAAATTTACATTTTATATAAGAAAAAATATATGTAAAGATAAATACCATAGAACAAAGATAGGGAAAGCAATTGCACTAAACACAATTACTCCGTAACCAAAGTAAATCAGGAACATGTGGAAGGACATCGAAACTATATTTATAGAGTATTGTTCCAAGAGAAAGTGTGTCGACGCTCGAAGTTGACAGATGGTGGATATTGTCAACCTTCATCTGATAAAATTTTGGCTTGGTGAAATACGTTGTACGTTGGATTCTTTCATCTCAAAGAAATACATCTCCCCATTTTTTAAGCAGAAAAATTTTATAAATTTAATTGCCTTCTATTGATAAAATGTGTAACAAATAAATTTACTGGCAATGTGTTTCTTTTCTATAATATCATCAAATATTATCTCTATAGAGATTACTGCAATGATATAAGTTATTGTATGATATTATTGAAAAGAAACACATTACCAGTAAATTGATTTGTTACAAATTTTATCGATAGATGGAAATTAAATTTATAAATATTCATCATTATTTAGCCTTATTATTTTTGCGGCATGTGGGAATCGAACCCGGGTCGTAGCAGTCGACAACCAACGGTTTAGACCATCCTTCCACCGATCCCCATATTCAACCATATATAATCTTATATAGACATTGTAACAAAGTAGTTTCAATCTCTGTGTCCTGCAGAATGCACCCAGCAACCAAACAACTTCCATTGAGACATCCAGCCAATGAGGTAGTATATCTACATCCATCTGTACAATGAGATTCTTCCAACAATGAAGAATCCTCATCCATGCAATGTCCTAATGTATTTTCCTCAATTCCTAGATCAGGAAAAATTTTAGAATTCTGGCTTTCGCCGACAGTAGTATATGTCTTAATTATAGAAGACACACATTCTTTTTTCAATTTTCTACAAAAAAACAAACAATTTTTTCGAACAAAAAGAGTTCGAATAATAAACGCTGTTTACTATTATTCGTTTTATGTATTCCTGTAGAAGGGAAGAAATGCCTGAAACCTTGAGATTACATTAATTAAAAAATGAAAAGAAACTCATTGATGTATATAGTTGTTTATTTGTTTTGCATAATAAACCTATCCCCCGATTTACACGGTACTTGTTTTACACGTTTTCGCTTTTACACGGTTTTCCAAATAAGTTTTTTTTTTGTTTTTGTTTTTATCGCACTATACTAAATGCTACTGTGATTGAACACATGCGCTGTGTACACATCTCACGAGGAATCTCGAGCTTATGTGCTGACTACATATTTTAACCTGTCAAGGCATTTTATTTTTATTTCTGTGTACACCTATCCCCCGATTTACACGTTTTTCTCAGGAACGTATCTACCGTGTAAATCGGGGGATAGGTGTATTTTATTTATAAATTAATCTCATAATTTAGTCTGTGAAAATAAAAATATTGGACTGGTGACCAAACAAACTGTAAATAGATGGCTTAATGTTATATAGTTATGATATATATTTAATTGTGATGTTTATGTAATTTTGATCTTCATTGAATAAAATATATAAAGTTTAAATGTGTTTTAAACTTTAATAACAAACACAAAACACTCATCTCTCCAGGAACCTGTCATATTATGTAATTTATAAAAACAGAATTCTATTTAAGCATTACTTGATATTAAACTTATCTAGTCTTCATATTGTCCCGTAGAAAATTAGGGAAAGGTCAACTTCAGGATGACACAGCAATTTATTTAAGACACAAACTAAAATCTTTAATTAAAAATGCATATATTGGATCAAAAAATAATTTATTTTACCAATATTTCAGTTGGCTGAACGCCAACCTTTATCAAGGTGTTATAACAACAATTGAAATTGTTCTGTAATTTTAGTTTTTAGAGATTACATTGTTCTCTAACGCTTTATATTTTAATACGCTTTGTATTATAACATATTAATATGTGACTATGTGTTATAACACCTTGATAAAGGTTGGCGTTCAGCCAACTGAAATATTGGTAAAATAAATGATTTTTTGATCCAATATATGCCTTTTTAATTAAATATTTATTTATGGATCGCTCTATTTTCAAAACAAACTAAAATATATAAAATATAAGAGACACAATGAGTGATGTATACAGAGTAGAAAAAATTAAATATCAAAATTAATAATCTATTCATAAAATAATAAATTATGATACATTAGCGCGCCATCTGTTATGAAAATTCGAAACTATTATAGACGTGTATGTTTCTTTTGAAAATTGAAAATTTTCTACTTCCCTTACTGCAATGGAAAAATTAATAGGAGGGCCTGGCTCTAATGCAGTAAGGACAGTAGAAATTTATAATACAATATAATGCGGCTTACGATTGTAGAACGACATTTGAAAATTATCCCGCATGTGTTTCTTTTGAACGAAAAATCGAAATTTATTTTAAGGAGAAATAACGATTATTTCTAACCTTATGGATGAAGTATGAAAGGATGAATTGTGAAGAGTAAGCGGAACATTGTGGGTTCGATTCCCATCCCTGGACACTTTTATTTTCCGTTCATCATTACTCTTCACAATTCATCCTTTCATACTTCATCCCTATGGTTAGAAATAATCGTTATTTCTCCTTAAAATAAATTTCGATTTGTCGTTTAAAAGAAACATATGCGGGATAATTTTCAAATGTCGTTCTGCAATCGTAAGCCGCATTATATAGTATTATAAATTTCTACTGTCCTTACTGCATTGGAGCCAGGCACTCCTATAAATTTTTTCATTGCAGTAAGGGCAGTAGAAATTGTTCAATTTTTAAAAGAATCATACCAGTCTATAATAGTTTCAAAAATAATAAATATTTCTCTATAATATTATAGGGAATCTGAGTTCTTTATTCTGTAATGGTACGTTTTATCGGCGTTGTAGCGACACATTTTAGCGCAACGTTGTATCAACAGATTTTAAAGTTTAATTCTTGTCGAACTGTGCCATGGCATGTGCTAGGACCATGTTCCTATATGGATTACATTACCAAGCGAAATACAGAAACAATTAGACGTCAGAAGAACCCGCCGGGTAAATCACCTGCGAGGTTCCAAGAAGCCCTCACCTGCCAAATTCCTCGGCGCGAGAACCCATTAGCTGTGATTTGTATCAAAATAGTTTTTAGAAGCCGTCAGGTGGGGATGTTTTTTTCTCATCAAGCCAGATAAAATTATATCTGCTGGGTGCCTTCTTCCCCGGGCGGGGCACGGTGATCCAATGGTGGATTGAGAGGTTCCCTCGGGGCACCTATACCGACATCTCCCTCAGTGGAAGCCAGGGCACCTATACCGACAGTGGAGGCCACAGCCGCCAATACTATGTCCTGAAAATTCCTCATTTCTTTCTATAACAACGAAAACTTCAAACATATCGTATAATATATGCAAATATGATTATCAAGATCAAATTTGAAGCACAGACAAGCACACAAAAGAGATAGATATATAACCCAGGTATCTGGAGCACAGAACGCCAACTACCAGAAAAAAAATCCTACGCCAGGAATCAAACACAAAAACCTTTATTAAGAAATTGTTGCAAATATTTATTATTTTATTAACAGATAATTATGATGTTTATATATTTTATTACTCTGAGTAAACTTCTTTCATTGATTCTCCTGTATTTTATCAATTTTAGTTTGTTTGTGTCATAAATAAATTGCTGTGTCATCCTGAAGTTTGTCTTTCCTAATTTTCTACGTTACAGTGATTGTCGTGGATTTACAACGGAGTCTCTATGTAAATGAAAAGAATAAAAAGTAAAAACTAATCACAATTAATGATAATAGTGAAATATATACAGAAGAAACGTAATTAAGCTTATATACAGATTGGTTATCAAATTTGAAACTATTTTGTGAGCAAATTTTTCTTTTCACAAACTATAAAAATTTCTTGCTGTCTTTTCTGCGATGGAAACTGCATGGAGCGTGGTATGGAAGATAAAATTGGCTAAGTGCTGGGAGCGGTCACCACTGATGCGCCTCCCAATATATTTTCCAGCGCATAATGGCAGTTGACAATTGTTTTATTATGTAAAAAGTGAATATCGTGCTAAATAGTTTTAAATTTCGTATACAGATGGTGCTCTACGTACTTCTATTTAACATAATCAACGATAAATAAATTTGAAAAAAGTTATCTCAAGAAAGAACAAACAGATCGGTAGAATCACAATGGCGTACAACTAGGGCAGGGAAAGGGGATGGACCATGTGAATCCACGGTGTTCCAAGTGCAAACCACACAATGTCACTTAAAATAACCATAGGAATCTTGATAATTCAGAATCTGAAAATCAATCACGTCCTTTGTACAGTGCTGATTCACTCAATTCGACCAACACCCCACTTTTCCAACCATAGGTGTCATGGTTATAGACAATGACAATTAAAATAATTTTATTGACATCTTGTCAATACATGCCAAAGTACACAGTCTGCACTATTTTAAAAATATTATTACTATATATATGCATAACACTATGTATAATGAATATGGCGCTTCTGCCACCGCTGAAGAGTTAAGAATCACCAGCAGGTCTCCAGCGACACCATGTATTTAGCGATCTACGAAGAAAACGTAGATAGAATGCTTTGCCACTGAGGAGATTGTGATGAGAACTCATGGTCATAGAGCATCCTAATGTATACTGTGGCGGATATTTTAGTCGAATATTTCAGTTGAACAAATTGCTGAGGAATTGGCAGTTCTCAGTGTACTCGATACCTGAGATTCCATTGTTGCCTTCAGATTCCTACCTGGTGTTTTCCCACACAAGTCGATCTCTTCACATTTTCTCAATTTCCAGAGTCAAACTTCATTCAAGAATTAAGCCGCAAATATAAAAGATATTTCTACATATTTTCTTAATACATCTATCCCCCGATTTAAACGGTACTTGTTTTACACGTTTTCGCTTTTATACGGTTTTCCAAATAAGTTTTTTTTTTGTTTTTATCGTACTATACTAAAATGCGATATTCTACTCTATACTACCTATGTTGAAAAGAATATTGGGAGGCTCTGATTCATGAGGGAGCGAACACCTATTCAGATTTGACAGTTTAATATACACCTATCCCTCGATTTACACGTTTTTCTCAGGAACGTATCTACCGTGTAAATCGAGGGATAGGTGTATTTATTTACATAACAAAACTTTGACAAAATCAATTTATAATCTAGGGTTTGGTTTCTTTTTACAATTTTTACTTCTCGAGTTTTCGGGCTAACATGCCCCTTAATACTCAGACCTAGAAGTATTAATTGGCTAGAAGTAATACTTCTAGGTCTCCGTGTTGAAGGGCATGTTAGCCCGAAAGCTCAAGAAATAAAAACTTGCTAAAAAGAAACCAAACCCTAGATTACATATTTTCTTGATTTTTGGATTTCTTACTTTGATCTTAGCCTGATAGACATCTCGTCCTGTCTTCTCTCTAAAGATGCTCTCCAAGAGTTCCTCCAATACAACAAGCCAACCGCAGGGTCACATGTTGCCCAAGCTATCTGGATATCAACACAAAGTCGTCTGTATTTATCATTTACGAAGATTTACTGGCTGAAGTATCTTTAATCTGAAGAACTAGGTATGCCGACCAGGCAGCCTCTATCTTCACCTGAGTATTCCTATAGGCATCTTTCTGCGTTCATGGCTGTTCAGATCTAAAAACATTCTTCCCTATCTCTGAACTCTGTAATTCCGAACATGAAACTGCTTCCCCTAGCTGCCTTCGTCTCGCCACTACAGATGAATCTCACATGCAACAGACGATATGCCTTCTCTCTAAGAACAAAACATTTTCTTAAAGGGAAATGCGATCAGATTTTTTCATTTTTTCGCAACTTCTTTAAACAAATCTTCTTCTTCTTTCTTATCTATACTCAGTCATATTAGGGTATTGATAGATATTTCATATTGACTGGTCAATTTTGTATAATGTAAATAATATATGACCGGTGAATATAATTATTCTTTTTTATCATCATCATTCTACGTTTTCTGTCTTCTGTAAACAACGACGACATTCCACGTTATACCTCATATCTAAATTAATCTCTTTTTCTCTTACAAATATAATGTATAATCCGTTAAGATC
>CP092871.1:2255777-2282068 GCA_030710605.1 Cordylochernes scorpioides | reverse complement strand
ATAAATCGAATTTCGAGATGACGTGAGCTGACTTCAGCGCTATCGCCGACTGGTTGCTGGCTCTCCTCGAATGTAACAACGAGATGTACGGGGCAGTATAGTGTTGTCTCATAGTCGCAATGCCAGTTAGGCAAGTTCTATTGTCATCCAGACATTCTCCAGAGGGAGGGGATACACTCTAGTATATCTATATCAATCTGTACAAATGAAGAGTCGCCTTCTATGCAATGTCCTCATTTATTTGCCTCAATTCCAAGATCAGGAAAAAATTGAATTCTGGATTTTGCTGAGGTATCAGGTTCTACTTTGTTCGTCCGTGCTGGCCTGTAAGACTGGCCATCGAAGTATGGAGAAGCACTTTCAGACGAGAGGCCGAATACAGGTCCTGTACCCGTTGCCAAGTGGCCGAAACCACAGGCCACAATGACTGGAAAATGATATGAAGGCATCGTATATAATCAAAGGATAAATAGGAAGGCTGGCAAAAAAAAAAGCACGAGATTACATCATTTGAGCAGAATCTTTGTGACAGAGTTCCATTTTTGGACAAGTTTCTGAAATTTAGACAGTAGCCGCTTCACAACCACTCGATTGGATCTCTGTACACTAAAATGGAATGTAGGACAGAGGGGACTGACCCGGGTGATCTACCTGACATGAGATGAGGTGAAGGCATGCTCTCTCTCGTTTGAAACCTGATCATCGCCAGTCTCAACTAGAGGCGGATAAGATATCAGAATACCAAGGAAATATGATATCGGGGAAATATCCGGTAGACTCGCATACCTTGAGAATAATTCACCCAAGTTAGGTATGCAACAGAGAATTTATTCAGATAGGAGGATTGGTGTCAAGCAGATTGGAGCCTTTCTGCCACCAGAAAAGTTGGAGTTTTGACTATGAGTGCAGAAATAGCTGAAATAATGTGTGTGGACTTGGGAGGGAGTGGAGTTTTGGCTATGGGCGCAGACTTGGCTGAAATAATGTGTGTGGACTTGGTACTGAGTGGAGTTTTGACTATGAGTGCAGAAATAGCTGAAATAATGTGTGTGGACTTGGTACTGAGTGGAGTTTTGGCTATGGGCGCAGACTTGGCTGAAATAATGTGTGTGGACTTGGTACTGAGTGGAGTTTTGGCTATGGGCGCAGACTTGGCTGAAATAATGTGTGTGGACTTGGTACTGAGTGGAGTTTTGGCTATGGGCGCAGACTTGGCTGAAATAATGTGTGTGGACTTGGTACTGAGTGGAGTTTTGGCTATGGGTGCAGACTTGGCTGAAATAATGTGTGTGGACTTGGTACTGAGTGGAGTTTTGGCTATGGGTGCAGACTTGGCTGAAATAATGTGTGTGGACTTGGTACTGAGTGGAGTTTTGGCTATGGGCGCAGACTTGGCTGAAATAATGTGTGTGGACTTGGTACTGAGTGGAGTTTTGGCTATGGGCGCAGACTTGGCTGAAATAATGTGTGTGGACTTGGTACTGAGTGGAGTTTTGGCTATGGGTGCAGACTTGGCTGAAATAATGTGTGTGGACTTGGTACTGAGTGGAGTTTTGGCTATGGGTGCAGACTTGGCTGAAATAATGTGTGCGGACTTGATTGTGAACGGAGTTTTGGCTATGGGCGCAGACTTGGCTGAAATAATGTGTGTAGACTTGGTACTGAGTGGAGTTTTGGCTATGGGCGCAGACTTGGCTGAAATAATGTGTGTAGACTTGGTACTGAGTGGAGTTTTGGCTATGGGCGCAGACTTGGCTGAAATAATGTGTGCGGACTTGATTGTGAACAGAGTTACCGTGAGTGTAAATTGAACGCTCAATGCCTTCTTACGACTGAACGTGGGCAAACAATGGAACGCTTCACGATTTTGCGTGTCATCCTTGCGCAGGGGCCATGCTAATCTTCTCTGTATCGTTCCAATTTTAGTATATGTACCGCCGAACAAGCGTGGGCAAACAATGTTGAGCAGAAGTAGTCACCTTCCAGTGAAAAGTCAGTTGCTCAAGGCTTTCCCTACACGATGCAACTTTATTATCCAGAATGTGTTGGCAGGTAAGCTGATAGCGCCCGCCGAGTCAACGGGTGGCCACATGCCTGGTACATGAGTGCCCCTCCCAGATTGTAACACATCTTCTACCCACTGAGCATTTCCCCGCTCAGTAGCTGACTCAAACTCCCAAGTAAAATTTTCATGCAATACATAAGTACTAACGAATTTACAAATATAGATAAAGAATTCTTCCTGGATTGAAATTAGACGAAAAACATGGTGAAGGAAGACGAGTTTTATTTATTGATGCATAGGTGCAAGCTTTCGGGTAAAAACCCTTCAACAGGCGAACATTGAAGCGCGACTTATAAGTTCCATTTGACCATAGTTCTTATAAGTCGCGCTTCAATGTTCGCCTGTTGAAGGGTTTTTACCCGAAAGCTTGCACCTATGCATCAATAAAAGAAACTCGTCTTCCTTCACCATGTTTTTCGTCTAATACATAAGTACTGTTCATTTAAAAACAAATTAGACATATTCTGATCACTAACATTAACGTTTTTAGATAGCAGAGCGCCATCTAGTAGAACAGAAATCAACTAAACGTTAATTTAGACTGTTCCCTGATATTTAATCAACCCATTTTCTTGATAAATCAGAACGCGAACAACGAACGCGTTTCGAGCTGTTGGCCCTCGTCAGCGTGCTGCACCTGGGAATACCTGTACCCAGGGAAATACCAGGGAACAGGCTAAATCAACGTTTATTTATAATTTCACATATACGTTTAGTATAATATATTCAATTTTAAGTCAGGAGAAGAACGTTTATTTTAAAATATCGAGTGTAGCATATATAGAATCAATTGTTGCAGGAATCTGGTGGATTAGATTTACAAAATAGCTGGAAAGGTTCACCAATAAGCTAAGTCTTCCTAATTCTCTCTCTCACACATACGGGAGGCCTTCAACATCATACAGCCGACCTCAGGGCTACTGGGTCTTCGGACAAGGGCTGGATAACGACGCCATCCTCGCGTCTGCCAAGTATAACCCTATACAATTACAATTTAAACAATTTTATTGATTCCTTTAATCAAATTTACAAAGGTGGAAAAATAAAAGAGTAAAAGGGCATATAAAGGGGAATATATATGCAAATGTCTTCAGCAAGGAAGGCTTCCCCACCTTGAGAGAGTCCTCCTCCAGACAAGGTCTTCACTCCTCAGTTCCGCGCCGAGAAAGTGCCTATAGTATAACCTTATATGAACGGTGTATTAACGTTATTTCATTTTTCCTTTTTGAAAAATAGACACTTCGGCTAGTTAAAGGTTTATTTTCTCAACGTTTCAACAAAAATATTATGTCTCTGTCAGTAGAAATAAATAAAAAGAAAGCATTTGGCAAGGTGTTGAAAGTTGTTTCAAACTCAATCTCTCTCTTCATCTTTATTTCCATCTTTATTTATTTCAATAATACTTTCTTAAGCTTTTTTCCCCAAGAAATCCCTAAATACTTTCGTCCAAATTTTTATAATACTCAATTTGTTACAAACCACGGAAATTTCAAAAGTTTTTTAAAAAGAATAAAGGCAGTGGAGGATTCAAGTTGCTTTTGTGGTATGAAGGAACAAACCTCAAGACAATCTACTGATCGATTGCCCAGCATTTCAAGATTATAGAATGAAGAATGAACTAGTTGTTTGTGAACTTAACGATTTGATTTCCGATAAAAAATCATATTTAAAGTTCAATTCTTTTTGTAAATACATTCTAAAATTTCTACAAAATCTGGATCTCTAGTGTTTTCATGTGTTGAATAATGTAAATAACTTATGTAAATAAACTTTTCTCCTTGTTTGGCGCAAGTATCCCTTGCGGGATATAGCGCTTTGGAAATAAAATAATTGTACTTGTAATCTTTATTTCAATCATTGTAAAATTTTACCTTTTTTTAATTAAAAAGAAATCCAATAGGGTTGAATAACACATCCGCCATGTACAAGATGCACCATGTAAAGGATTGACACAACAATGCTTTGACCAGAGCTAGCTGCCATCAAGATCAGACTTCCCGAATATAAGGAAGGGATTCTCTCGCTGTGTTTTTCCTCAACCTCCAGACATCCTGCAATTTGCTCTCTTTTTTTCTTCTTCGGCCTAAAAAGTCTTATTTGACCGATAACAATGGGAGATCTTGTCCCATCACCGTATTAACAACTGCCATGGTTGGTTTTAAGAGTTGAAACATATAAAAAATCTTACTCATTTTTTTTCTACAGTGTTATTCTCCAATCCAAGCTAAGGTATGGTAGACAGTGGAGGGACACACGAACATAGACAATTGGGAACAAAGTAGACAAGATCCGGAATACCTATACCAAATATTTAAAATGTTTACCGGTAGGATTTAACAAGGGAACTAATGTGTGACAAACTAGGATTTAACTCCGCCTTTGCCGGTCCCAAGCCTGGATGAAAAAGGAGGAGGGGGAGCAGTAACAAGCTCGCTAAAAAACCTGGGCTCAGCTGTAAGGGCTCCTGATCCAGGGATACAGGATGAGCAGCGTTTGTACTCCATGTTAGGAGCGGCTGCACATAGGGTCTGTTCCTCATGTCAGAGGCGGCCATTTCTTTTGGAGCTAAGTCGGCCTGCTCCTGAGTAGTGCTCCCAGTCTTAATGACAAAGGCAGACGCATTCTACTTCACCCAGTGTGGAGATAAGAAAGAAGAAGAAGAAGGAAGACAACGAAACTAAGTTTATAAATCGGCTTTTACACGTCATACGCTTGTCCCCCCAAAAAAAAAAACAACTGGGGTAGCGAACCAGATATTCTTCAATAAAAAATAATGAAGTAAAAGAGTAATCTAAGAGTAAACTTTTTATTATTTTTAAAATATTATTTACGCACCACTCTCACATTTTAAGCAACCGTCTTCCAATAATCATAACGACTTTGGAGGGAGATAGCCAGAGTATTCTTTATTGTGCAAAGATTCTTTTGAATCGAAATGGAAGAAGAGAGAGTGTACAATCCACCAACAATCGGAAGTAGGAAGGATCAAGAGGAACGACCCAGTTTCCGCTTGGCTGGAGCTGACGTCTGCTTCCTCTTTGTCACATGGCGGGGAGTGCCGTCTGTGATATTGACAGATTGATTGAAGGCTGTTTGATGGATAGACCGGCCTTGCACCCCATACATAGGCCTGAAGGACAGAGGTCTTCGTCATTATGAGGAGGTGTCAGCAAGGGCAATATGATAGCAGAACTTAGCGCACTGTCCATGGGGGGAGCATTCATGGTAAATTTCCTCTTTACGATTATTTCGACATGAAATAATATATCTCTCTTTCTCTTTTTGGCTTATGAAATTCAAATACAGTTAAATCTGTTTATAGCGCCCCCTCTTAATAGCGCCTTCCTCTCCAAAGCGCCCGATTTTAAACATTAAAATGTAAACAATTTATATTAAAAGTGACCTGTCTATAGCACCCTCTCTATATAGCACCCTATTTTGGTGAGTACTAAGAGAAGGCGCTATAGACAGGTTTAACTGTATATAAACATTAATTAGAAATAATTTCCATCAGTTAATTTTTAACTGAATAAACGAATATAAATATTAGACAACTCTTGAAGATAGAGGTTGCTTGGCCGGTATTCATAGTTCTTAGTAGAAGAAATACTTCGACCAGGAGAAGTTCTAATTTCTCGACGTATTTCTGGTCGAAGTGTCTCTTGTTTTAATAAATTGGACGAACGATGAAATAATAACAGATATAAATGAAACAAGGATCAATCTTTACCGTCAAAATGGAAGCTAAGCGCCATCTTTTAACCGTCTCTGAAAATAGCAGATGGCATTGTTGACTCCACAGCTTTGGTAAATTAAAAAAAATTAACATGGAGAGATTGATGGTGCGTAGTTTGCTTTAGTCTATTTTGATGGCAGAGATGATCTTTCTTTTCATTTATTGATCATTACCCTCCCGGCAATATGTCCATTTATATTTTGGCCATAGAAATGACACAAACAGACACTCTAATAGCTCTAATAGTTAGATATCTCTTTGGGAAATTCTGAAGATATCACGAATCCTTTGTAAAAAAATTCGCGAAAATCAAAATTCGCCCTGAACTAACCACGGTCTGAATTTGCCAGAGCTGGTATTGTTGCTTTGTCACCGTTTGCAGAGATGGTCAATAGAGGACGTCTAGTGTTGTTTTTGCGTGTATTTTGACGAAAGAGGTAACCTTTCTTCTTATAGATCAAAAACTATTCAATCAGAAAGGTTTCTACACCAACATCTATATATATATAAATCAATGTTTGTATGTCCGGTATACAAATTCGCAGTAGTTCACTAATTCAAACCAAAATTTCCATACATAGGTAAAGAATTACGGGGAAGACGATAGGCTATTTTAAAAATATATATAAATCAATTATTAAAAATATATATTCAAATTATTCTACTTAGCTCACGAACAGCGCCCTCTATCAAAGATTAGATTAAATTATGCTGATGCAAACAAATAGATAATGCTAATAACAAACAATTATAAAAAAAAATCTTATCTAAATATATATCACTCGGGTAGATATGCACACGGGTCAATCCCGGGGCGAAGCCCGGGTCACCCGTCTAGTATATAATAAAGTGAAAAAATAGTACAAATGTGATATTGTACTGGGATAAGGTGCATAAATTATGAAAAAGTCATCTCCTTATCGTGCAACTGAAAGTTTCTGATGGCTTGCGCCATCTATCGGAATAAATATCAACTATTCTCGTTGATTTTTAATTATTCCAGAATTGGCCAAATACACATTCTTGATTAATCAAGAAAATTGATGAGGGCCAACAGCCCGAAACGCGTCTGTGGTTAGCTTTTCTTGATTAATCAATAATAGTCCAATTCTGTAATAATTAAAAATCAACGAGAATAGTTGATATTTATTCCGATAGATGGCGCAAGCCATCAGCAACTTTCAGTTGCACGATAAGGAGATGCCTTTTTCATAATATATATAATAAATCCATATAATTAAATACATTCATTAAAGAAAACAATCAAATTATAATTCAAGTAAAGAAAGGATAAGAGACGGAGATAAAAGGTCGTATAGGCGTGGTGTACAGAAGATGTCAGCTGTGAATCCAGGAACAGCAGACGATGTCACCATCTACCATCTGCTGCTTGAAAATTCTCTTCCGCCACTGCCGCGAACTTCCTTGTAATCAATTCCAGCAGCCGCCCAATCTCTGGCAGATTCCAACAATCGCAACGAGCTAAGAAAAAGCTTAAAATAAGAATCAATACAGTAGCAAATAATTTGCATTTTTTTCATTGGTTGTTCCTAAGTAAGTTGTAAAAATCAAACATGATTTAAATGTTCTTTTCCTTTCTTTTCTTCTCTAAACCTTTACTCAAACCTTGTAATTCACCAATTGTTTATGTAAAATAGTTATCTGAATTTAGTGTTGTTGCTTGAATGAGAGGGAATGGCTCATCATTAGTGTTGAGAGGGTTCACCACTGATGAACCAAGCCCTCTAATACAATAACGAATATCATTACAGTAAGGTCTGTAGAGATAATATTTATCGATACATTCATTGTAGTGATATCGCGTCTGATTTGATGATATTAAATAAATGCGTTTCTTTATTCGTGGAAAGTACAAGTTTTCCGATCTGTATAATCCTTCTTCAGACATAGCTATAATTAAAAAGGCATATATTGGATCAAAATATCATATTGTCGCGTGTAAGGCCTCCAAATGATTTTCTTAATTTTCTTGCAGGGAAGAGCAACGGGAGCCTGAGTAGGTGATCCACGAAGGAGGAAGCGGCGTTGTCGGAAAGAACCGGTAAGGTCAAACCGCGACAATATTATTTGTTTTGGTCATGACGCTCTACACCTTGCAAGAAGGTAAAATAAATGATATTTTGATCCAATATATGCCTTTTTAATTAAAGATTTATTTATGGATTGCTCTATTTTCAAGACATAGCCATAAGTTGAGGGAATGAGGATATGTAAATATCCAATATTATTTACATAAAATGTTAGCGAAACATTTATTATTTTACACTAGTATTAACAGAGTATCATTTTTTATGTTTATATTTTACTACTCTGTAAACTTCCCTCATTCCTTATCTTTTGTTTATCCTTCATAGTTTGTTCTTGCTTTAAATGAATTGCTGTGTCATCCTGAAGTTTGTCTTCCCTAATTTTACACGTGACAATATATTGTCAAGTAGCTCTACAACTCCAGTCACAAGAAGCTCCATGGGACACCTGTCAATCATCCCTGGACTCCGGGGGACGACCACAGGTGTGAGGGGTTCTCGGAATCGGCAAATAAGGAAAACGGGACGATGGCTGACGACGCTCATTATTATTATCTTTACCTTGGGATAAGTTGTTCTCCCTATAAATACCTCTTGTATATAATTTTATTGGAGAACTAAAAGGTAAATACCCACCTTTATAATAAATTAATTATCCCCAAATTTGCCCTTGCTTTATTTATCTCCGCGACAATATATTTAAAGATAAAAATCAAATTTAAATTCACATAAAAATTTTATATAAGAACAATCTATGTAAAGATAATTACCATAGAACAAACATAGGGAAAGCAATAGCCCTCAACACCATTACTTGGTAACCAAAGTAAATCAGGAACATGTGGAAGGACATCGAAACTATATTTATGGAGGATTGTTCCAAGAGAAAGTGTGTCGACGCTCGAAGTTAACAGATGGTGGATATTGTCAACCTTCATCTGATAAAATTTTGGCTTGGTGAAGTACGTTGGATTCTTACATCTCAAAGAAATACATCTCCCCATTTTTTAAGCAGAAAACTTTTATAAATTTAATTGCCTTCTATTGATAACATTTGTAACAAATCAATTTACTGTGTTTTTCTTTCTATAATATCATCAATTATTATCTCTATGGAGATTACTGTAATGCTATAAGTTATTGTATGAGAGGGCTTGGCTCATCAATAGTGTACCCTCTCAGCAGTTTCACCAAATTAATATCTATAGACCGCTCTACTATTGTATTGGAATACAGAGAGGGTACACTACTGTTGAGCCAAGCCTTCTCATTCAATAACTTATATCATTACAGTAAGGTCTGTAGAGATAATAATTGGAATACAATAGTAGAGCGGTCTAGAGATTAATTTGGTGAAACCGCTGAGAGGGTACACTACTGTTGAGCCAAGCCTTCTCATTCAATAACTTATATCATTACAGTAAGGTCTGTAGAGATAATATTTGATGATATTATTGAAAAGAAACATAATGTCAGAAAACTTTTTCCTGGGAGCAAATATGCACGTTTTGGCAACATAAGTTCACAAAAAAAGAAGAGTATATTGCCACGTGGAAAATTAGGGAAGACAAAAACTTCAGGAGGAAACAAAATTTATTTCAGGCAAGGACAAACTAAGAATGTTAAACAAAAGATAAGCCACGAGGGAAATCCACAGAGTAGCCAAGTATAAACATAAAAATGACCACTCTGTTATTAAAAATAATAAAATTAATAAAAACTTTGTTACGCTTGTTCGGCGGTACATATACTGGAATGATAGAGAGAAGATTATCATGGCCCCTTTTTTTTTGCTTTTTTGCACCAAAAAATGAAAAGAAACTCATCTCTCCAGAAACCTATTGTATTATGTAATTTATAAAAACAGAATTCTATTTAAGAATTACTTGATATTAAACTTATCTAGTCTTCATATTGTCCCGTAGAAAACTAGGATAAGACAAACTTCAGGATGATACAATTTATTTAAGACCCAAACTTAAATATTTAATTAAAAAGGCATATATTGTATCAAAAAATCATTTATTTTACCAATATTTCAGTTGGCTGAACGCCAACCTTTATCAAGGTGTTATAACAACAATTGAAATTTTTCTGTAATTTTAGTTTTTAGAGATTACATTGTTCTCTAACGCTTTATATTTTAATACGCTTTGTATTATAACATATTAATATGTGACTATGTGTTATAACACCTTGATAAAGGTTGGCGTTCAGCCAACTGAAATATTGGTAAAATTAATTATTTTTTTGATCCAATATATGCCTTTTTAATTAAATATTTATTTATGGATTGATCTATTTTCAAAACAAACTAAATATATATAAAAAATAAGAGACACAATGAGTGATGTATACAGAGTAGAAAAAATTAAATATCAAAATTAATAATCTATTCATAAAATAATAAATTATGATGCATTAGCACGCCATCTGTTATGAAAATTCGAAACTATTATAGACGCGTATGATTCTTTTGAAAATTGAAAATTTTCTACTTCCCTTACTGCAATGGAAAAATTAATAGGAGGGCCTGGCTCTAATGCAGTAAGGACAGTAGAAATTTATAATACAATATAATGCGGCTTACGATTGTAGAACGACATTTGAAAATTATCCCACATGTGTTTCTTTTGAACGAAAAATCGAAATTTATTTTAAGGAGAAATAACGATTATTTCTAACCTTAGGGATGAAGTATGAAAGGATGAGTTGCGAAGAGTAAGCGGAACATTGTGGGTTCGATTCCCATCCCTGGACACTTTTATTTTTCCGTTTATCATTACTCTTCACAATTCATCCTTTCATACTTCATCCCTAAGGTTAGAAATATTCGTTATTTCTCCTTAAAATAAATTTCGATTTTTCGTTTAAAAGAAACACATGCGGGATAATTTTCAAATGTCGTTCTTCAATCGTAAGCCGCATTATATTGCCACGTGGAAAATTAGGTAAGACAAAAACTTCAGGATGAGACAACAATTTATTTCAGGCAAGAACAAACTATGAATGGTAAACAAAAGATAAGCCACGAGGGAAATTTACAGAGTCACAAGATATAAACATAAAAATGACCACTCTGTTAATAAAAAATAATAAAATTAATAAATACTTTGTTACAATATTGTATTATGAATTTCTACTGTCCTTTCTGCATTGGAGCCAGGCCCTCCCATTAATTTTTCCATTGCAGTAAGGGCAGTAGAAATTGTTCAATTTTCAAAAGAATCATATGAGTCTATAATAGTTTCGAAAATAATAAATATTTTTCTATAATATTATAGGGAATGTGAGATTTCTTTTTACTGTAATGGAACGTTTTATCGGCGTTGTAGCGACAGATTTTAGCATAGCGTTGTATCAACAGATTTTAAAGTTTAATTCTTGTCGAGCTGTGCCATGGCATGTGGTAGGACCGTGTTCCTATATGGATTACATTACCAAGCGAAATACAGAAACAATTAGACGTCAGAAGAACCCGCCGGGTAAATCACCTGCGAGGTTCCAAGAAGCCCTCACCTGCCAAATTCCTCGGCGCGAGAACCCATTAGCTGTGATTTGTATCAAAATAGTTTTTAGAAGCCGTCAGGTGGGGATGTTTTTTTCTCATCAAGCCAGATAAAATTATATCTGCTGGGTGCCCTCTTCCCCGGGCGGGGCTCGGCGATCCAATGGTGGATTGAGAGGTTCCCTCGAGGCACCTATACCGACATCTCCGTCAGTGGAGGCCAGGGCACCTATACCGTTAGTGTAGGCCACAGCCGCCAATGCTAGATACAGAGAATTCCTCATTGCTTTCTACAACAACGAAAACTTCAAATGTATCGTATGTGATACGCAAATATGATTATTATTTATATAATATTTCCATGTGTAAATCGCATGCTAATTAGTTTTAAAAATCGTACACAGATGGCACTCTATGTGCTTGTATAATTTTTATAATATATATAAAAATCTATATAATATAATCTTCTGTTTATTTTATATCGTCTCAATAAAATCGTTTAAATTGTCTATGTACCTTTATATTTAATATAATCAGTGCTATATCATCGACTTCTTTAAAAGTTTATCTGAAGAAAGAACAAACGGATCGGTAGAATTATCAGAATATAACTAGGGCAGGGAGAGGGGACAAGGGACCATGTGAATCTACGGTGTTCTAAATGTAAACCACACAATGTCACTTTAAAGTAACCATAGGAATCTTGATAATTCAGAGCCTGAAAAATCAATCACGTCGTTTGTATAGTGCTGATCCACTCAATTCGACCAACATCCCACTTTTCCGAATCCTTGGATTCTTTGGAATTAAGAGCAGTTTTAGAGTTTGTTTAAAACAGTCTGCGCTGCGTTAAACAAGTAAGAATTGTTAGTTCACTATTTAAACATAATCACGTTTTATTATTGAAATCTAAGAAATTAAAATGCACTTTATGTAATAGCGAATTTAGCCACGACTTTCCACAATACACCTTTAATTGTCCGACACTGGAGAAAGAGAGAGAAATTCTTCATAAAAATATTAGTTATGAAAACAAGTCGCCATATGTTCTAATGACAAAAGGAGTGAAAAGCAAACCCAATGCCTTAGATTTTCATAAATTCTGGAAAACAGCATAGACAATAGACGTAGCACAGATAATGGATCCAACTTGAAGAAAGGTCGATGTTAATCCCCTCTTTCTGTAAATAACTGCTATGTTTACTTCTGTATCTGGGAGAATTACGTATGGGACGAGAGTCCATGATAAAGTTTTTGTTGTTGTTTATTTAGGGTTTATCGAGAGTATTCCTAGTTCTTCAAATCAAAGATACTTCGGCCAGTAAATCTTTTAAAATATTTTCTTTCTTTTTGGATTTCTCACTTTGATCTTAGCCTGATAGACATCTCATCCTGTCTTCTTTCAAGATGCTCTCCAAGAGTTCCTACAGGACAACAAGCCAACCGCTGGGGTCACATGTTGCCCAAGCAATCTGGATATCAACACAAAGTCGTCTGTGTATATTATTTACGAAGATTTACTGGCCGAAGTGTCTTTAATCTGAAGAACTAGGAATGCCGACCAGGCAGCCTCTACCTTCACCTGTGTATTCCTATAGACATCTTGCTGCGTTCATGGCCGTTCAGATCTAAAAACATTCTTCCCTATCTCTGAACTCTGTAATTCCGAGCATAAGATTGCTTCCCCTAGCTGCCTTCGTCTCGCCACTACAGATGATTCTCCCATGCAACAGACGATATGCCTTCTCTCTAAGAACAAAACATTTTCTTAAATGGAAATATACGATCAGATTTTTTCATTTTTTCGCAACTTCTTTAAACAAATCTTCTTCTTCTTCTTTCATATCTATATTCAATCATATTAGGGTATTGATAGCTATTTCATATTGACTGGTCAATTTTCTATAATGTAAATAATATATATATATATATATGACCGGTGAATATAATTATTCTTTTTTATCATCATCACTCTACGTTTTCTGTCTTCTGTAAACAACGACGACATTCCACGTTGTTAGTTATACCTCATAGATAATCTAAATTAATCTTTTTTTCTCTTATAAATATAATGTATAAACCATTAAGATCTATGTAAATAAATACATATGAAAAAGGATTAGTAAGAGTTAAAATTATTGTCTACAACTACGCGGTAACCCTAAATACACAATAGGTATCAAGCTTGTAGAGATTGAGACTTTGGTGTCTACCGGGGATGAGTAGAGCTCATCAATGGAAGAGTCAATACAGTCAATAATATGTTTCTTTTAACAAATAAAAGGCTCAAATAATTTTCAGTAAAATATTCTATATTTAATTGAAAATATAAAGTCTCTATATGCGTCAAATTAGTTTATTCTGCAGAAATAATAAAAAATATACCGTCTTTCTCGGAAATTATCTTAGAAGATAGACAATGATGGGGGTAAGACGCCGGACATTTATTGCCGACTTTTTGAGTGTATTTGCATCTTCTGCAACAGATAGAGAAAACTCGACGAAGATTGATCGTTTTTGAATAATATAAAAATTTGTCTTACCTATAAAAATGACCTTTATTATATAAGGGAAGCGTCATGTATGTTCCTCTTTTGGCGAAACCGTTGTGAGGATTCACCACTGATGATCCACGTCCATCAATTAATTTACCATGGCAGTAAGGACAGTAGAAAATTGTTTTATCATTAAAAAGAATTATACGCGCCAAAATAGTTTACATTTCTTTTGTATAAGCTTATTGGATAAGACAATGTTCAACGTTAGGTTTTGTATTAAGCTTAACAATTAATCCTTTTATTTTTGTTATTTATTAATTTGTAAATACCAGAGAAAGAATTGTCACAGATTTAACCATTTTGTAAATATATTTATGCTATATATGTCTATATAATAATATATAATATATATGTACATAGCTCACTAAACACCCCTAAGTTGCCTTCCATAGAAAATATAGGGTAAATCCCAAACCAATCCAATACAAGGATGAGAGGGTAACACGCTCGATTCCCGACAGTCATGAACCGGGATTGAATCCCGCGTTAATATTTTGTTTAATATGTGAATAACCTTCATATATTATTCACTGTTTTAATTATCATGAAATAGGTTGCTCTTGCTGAGCGGTACCTATTAATGTGAATTTGAACCAATCCAATACAATAGTAGAGCTGTCTAGAGATTAATTTGACGAAACCGCTGAGAGGGTTCACTACTGATGAGCCAAGCCCTCTCATTCAATAACTCATATCATTGCAGTAAGGTCTTTGATATAATATTTGATGCATTATTGAAAAGAAACACATTGCCAGTAAATTTATTTGTACAAAATTTTAATGATAGATGGCAATTGAATTTATAAATTAATTTATGATTATTTTATAACCTGAAAGAATCAGGTTCCTAATATATCTTATTGTTTCTCTTTTTAATTTTTTGTCTGTATGTTTATAACTGTTTCTGTTTAAAAATGTAAATCAACGCAATTTTCCCTAGCCGGGATATCGCGTGTTGTGTTGAAAAAAACGAAATTAACCTTTTATCATCAAATATGCATCTCTTTCTTAATGTTAATTAATAATTCTTTATTTTCTGCCTTTAGTTGCGCTAAAAGATTAGTTTTAAAGTTAATACAAAACCTATCTCTTTCTCTCTATTCATATATTTATCATCATATAACCATATTTATTCATATTTATATTTATTCTGTATTTAACCTTATATAATCTTATATGGACATTGTAATAAATCAGTTTCAATCTCTCAATCTCTCTCTCTCTCTCTCTTCTAACATTTAGCATTGTCCTATCCAACATACCTATACATTGTGCCAAAAGAGACACGTCTCCCGCAGTTACTTATTTGCATATATGCAGCGAAAGAGTGGTGGGCTTATTTGATCCACACCTGACACACACACGAGAATATGTGAGGAGGATCTTCAAGATGTCCGTTGGAGCCTCTTATCTCGGCCATTTTGGATGATAGAATCTTGGCTGAAGAAAGATCTAGAAGACTGCTGTTCTAGATAACCCTGAGATATCAGCGTTTAAATAACATATAGAGAGACTTTTCTAGTAAACTTTAATGGTAGAAGAACAATATGGACGAAAACTTGTCCCAAGTTTTTAAGGGATGAAGAAAATCGTTATATTTGACTTTCCTTTATTGACAATAAAAACGGACTCATCTATTAATGAGCTCTACTCATCCCCAGCAGACAAAAGTCTCAAGCTTTACAGGCTTGATACCCTAATATGATTGAGTGGAGATAAGAAAGAAGAAGAGACAATAAAAACGGACTCATCCATTGATGAGCTCTACTCATCCCCAGAAGACAAAAGTCTCAAGCTTTACAGGCTTGATACCCTAATATGATTGAGTGGAGATAAGAAAGAAGAAGAAGAGACAACGGCAATGTTGGCCGTTTATCTACATGGAGGATAATATGGAGATCTTGGGAACGTCTTCCTTCCCTGAGGTACATCCTTGTTCTGTAGATACGATCTCTACGGCCACATTTGCCTGGTGCATCTACATTCGATTCCAACTACCGACATGGATACACGGAATCTACATTCAGTCGACGCTTATAGAATTAAGACAGTTTCTATATTTAGTCACTCAATTTGTCACATCAAAACTCCTGCAATACTTACATAAAAGAGTTCGATCAGAAATTCCAAATTGTTCTTGCAGAGAAACTGAACGAACTTCTCTTTACCTTATCTATGATTGCCAGAACTTTACAGAAGTGAGACATCGATTGTTCCCATATCTAAATGATTTATCTATCTTACATCAACCTCTTTGTTTATATAAAATTTATGAACTCTGTCGATTAATACATATAAATTTGTAAATATTTAATTCTAAGTTTTAATTTGTTGTTTCCTTGATTTCCTCTGTAATAGGCGCAAAGATTTCAATATCGCGTCTTGTTGATTAATAACGTGCGTCAAATTCTTGCGAAAATGGAGAAGATGAGTTCTCATAGAATTCCCTTAATCTATGGTGGACTGTGGCAGACTGAAAACTTCAGCATTCTGCGCTATAGGGAATTAAGGAGATTTTGATGTTTCGAGAAATCTCAAAGTTTCCGTTTGTCTCGCAAGCAAACTTTGACGCAAATAGAAACTACATGTCTGTAATTTTACCTTTTTACCAGCTCAGTTGGATCATTAAGATCTCCTCTTAAAGGAAGTTTACTAAATAAAAATGCAATAAACTATGCACATTATCTCTTATACTAGTGTGCAAATATGGTTGTAAACACCGTGAGAATATTTGCATAAAAGTAAAGAGTCAGCAATGAGAATCAAAATATTAATATTGCACCATCAAAATGAATTGTTAGACAATATTAACTTGCATTGACATTAATGCAAAATGCAAAACATGGGAATGGAAGCATAAAATGTTCGCACTTTAATCTGCCATTGTAAAGTCAAATATAGATAAATGTTAATGATGCATTCTGTGTGGCTGCAATGTGTAGTTATAATATCATTAATGCAAAATGAAATTTAGGAGAATGGATGCAAAAAAGAGTATAAAATGTTTGCAAATCTAATCTGCTATGGTAAAAGCAAATGGAGAAATATTGATAATGCTTTCTCAAAGTGTGTCTGCAGTATGTAATTTCGCTATATGCAAAGTGTGTATGCAGAAATCCTAGCACAGCGGAGATAACTGTGGCTTCCGCAACTCACCTCTCGACGGCAGCACTGGAATTCTTTCGCCAACCGGTCCGTCGCCCCCTGGTGGCCAAACCGGACCAGACCAATAACTGCCCGAGTTGCATAAGTCCTATTGGCATCTTCCCGCCCCGCGATGCTCATTACTTATTCACGGTGCCGTACTCGAGCTTGGTAACGGTCTGGCTTCAGCTGGACATCCCAGTCGTACTGTGGCACTATATAAATACGCTGAAGTTTCGCTAGCATGGAGAAATACAAGATCTGTATAAA
The DNA here is from genome assembly GCA_030710605.1 of Cordylochernes scorpioides. NCBI lineage: Eukaryota > Metazoa > Arthropoda > Arachnida > Pseudoscorpiones > Chernetidae > Cordylochernes > Cordylochernes scorpioides. The sequence continues at coordinate 2,264,739 of CP092871.1, read as the reverse complement.
CCATCGAACTTTAAGAAAGATGAGTGAAGTCAATCCTAATTGAAAATAAAGATACTTCGGCAAGTAAATCTTTTTATTATCTCGACCATTCGACAAAAATCTTTTGTCCTTGTTGGAGCAAACAAAAATTAAAACATTTGGCAAGGCGTTAAAAGATTTTTGTCGAAACGTCGAGATAATAAAAAGATTTACTGGCCGAATTATCTATATTTTCAATAAATATGAATGCCGGCCAGGCAGCCTCTATCTTTTCGATAATCCCAATTGAAATATTCATACAATTGTATAGGTTATATATAGGAAAGAGAGGCGAGTGACCTGCTCAACAAGCGAGTCGAGAACGGGAGCCTGTACTAAATTTCATCAATCCATCAATCATGCAAACACAAAAGTCTTTATTAATACATATGCCTAACTGGCCTTAACCTTATTGCTTGCGGAAGATCCTTGCTCGATGCAAATATTTACATGTAATTCTACTGTCCTAAAAGCTTATGTCCATAGTTTGCTTAAATACCATTTCTGAGATTCTACTCTCCAGCGTAGCATATATAATCAGAATGATCCAATACAGTATTAGAGCTCTAAGAAGCGGTCTGGTAGATTAAATTGATGAAACCGCTGGGAGAGTTCACCACTGATGATCCAAGCCCTTCCTATATTTTTCATCACAGTAAGTATAATTTGAAAATTTTGTTTTAGGTGTAAAATAAACATTCCTGGTTTAATGCTTTCATTTCCTATATAGTCTTATACATACCACGGAGTCTGCAAATTAAAATTTCAAAAAATTAATCACATTTAATGATATTAATTAAATTTATATACAGTAAACTTAAAAGATAATTAACTTCATAAACAAATTAGTCTGAGTATATGCGAGGAAAAAAATCCATATTCTTATTTTTCATAGGATCATTCAAATAATAATCTGTATATATCTATCATGTGTATATAATCTTTCTCCATTTTTACTCCTTTGTATATTTCCCACTTTCATAGGTTTCTCCGTCTTGTAACCCCAAGGAGAATCCTCTGTAAGACCAGTGTGTCTTAATAAAGGTTTTTGTGTGTTTAAAAAAATATATGCGAGGAAAAGTGCAAGATATAAAATAATAAAAACACAGGTATTTACATATGATACATGCACACATAAGCCTTTACTAAGATCTTTCGTATTAGGCAAAATCCCTCAGCTGAAGAGAGTGATCTAATTGATTCAGTGATTTACTTAGAGCACATTTGTTATGATTTTAGAGAGAGGGAGAGAACGGAGCTTATAAAATGTGAAGTGGAACTTTTCAATATTTGCATTCATAGAAAGCGAAATACAAAATACCATGAATCAATCCATATTCCTTCGGAAACATCACCATACGAAATACGTAGATTTATTAAAACCTAAAAACAAGCAAGAAGCCCAAAACGCCCTTCGAATGACTCGTTAACACACAAAACAAGAGAGAAAGTTGAAGCTTTTCTATTGATTTCATAAATTTTTAAAACTGATAAGTTTGTATCCATATTTTGCGATTTAAAATGGTAATAAATTGTTAGAGAATATTTGAATAACATAGTGAGAGCTACGCTTTGCTAATCTGTATTTTGCTTAATGCTCTAACAACTTTTATATAGTCTTTAAAAGAAGTCGGTGGATGAGTGGGTAAAACCTTCGATTCCCGACAGCCAAGAACCAGGATTGAATTCCGTATTGGACATTTTGTTTTAATACGTGAATAACCGTCACATAGTATTTATTGTTGTAAATATCATAAGCTAGGTTGTTCTTTTTGAGCGGTACCTGGTAAAGTGATTTTGGAAACAGGTATAGTCTTTTGAATCGGTGGCCCGCGGTAGAAAACGTCGGTTCCCGACAGCCATGAACCAGGATCGTACCCCGTATTGAATACTTTGTTTTTGTGTGAAGAACCTGTCCATATTTTACATTTTAAATAACAAGTTTTTTTTTTTTAGCGGTACTTAATAAAGTTATTTTGTAACAGGTGTGATATAGTCTTTAATCAACCTCCCCCCAACCAACCTTTATTAAGACCACCAGTCTTAAAGATTTTCCTGAGAGCTACAGAGGCTGAGAAAGCAAGGAGGAAATTGGAAGTTACAAAGGTATAGGACGGAAATAGTCTTAGAAATATAGACATGTCACTTTTAATATAAATCGCATCTTACTACGTATTTAAAATCGGGCGCTATTTAGAGGGGGCGCTATAGAGAGGAAGGCGCTATTTAGAGGGGGCGCTATAGACAGGTCACTTTTAATGTACTTCGCATCGTACTACGTATTTAAAATCGGGCGCTATAGAGAGGAAGGCGCTATTTAGAGGGGGTGCTATAGAGAGGAAGGCGCTATTTTAGAGGAGGCGCTATAGACAGGTTTAACTATATATATAGATCTATTTTTTAAAAATATGAATATATAAAAGTATTAAAAGCAAAAAAGACATATCCTGACCAAGCTTACTGAGCATTTCTATATGGCAGAGCGCCATCTAGTGGAGCAAAAAATAAACTAAATGTTTATTTAACTTCCTCCGTGATATTTGACCAACCCAATTTCTTGATAAATCAAGAAAAGTCAATCACGAACATGTTTTAGGCTGTTGGCCCTCGTCAGCGTGGTGCAAGCTGTACCTCTACAACCAAAATTTGGTCCCAGAGGTTTCCTGAGAAATCCAACAAATGGGTATTTAAGGCCAAGTTTGCGTAAATACGCTTTTCGTGTGAAAAAAACAATTAAAATATAAAAAAGGTCAGGTGTTGATATTAAAAACAAAAAAGGCATATCCTGTATTTATACATTGGTGAATCACGCGCTCAAACAGGATGTATTAAGAACTATAGCCAGAGTCACCTATATATCGTAATTACATTATAGAGCGGGGGGAGAAGTCCGACCACACCTCCCTGCGGTCCCCCGGACCCTTGGAATATTCGACCAAATTATGGTTCGTTTCCAATGTGACTAACGTGGCAACGCCACCCATTTTCCAATGAAGAGCAAGATTGTGGATATTGCTGCTGCTGTGATAGAGATGCATGGAGACATCTGAGACTCTTCTTTGGACACGACAACAACAACAACATTGTAGAGCTAAAGGCTAGAGTGCGTGTGAAACAATGTTTCTCAATTTTGAATCTCCAGTATGTAAATAAATACGAAGGAACTGTTTACCAAGTTATCATACAATATTGTTCACATACCTAAGGTTTTTTTCCTCTTACACAATATACGATTAATTATATGTTCACCTGGAGCATATGTTCACCTGGAGCATATGTTCACCTGGAGCATATGTTAACCTGGAGCATAAGTTCATCTGGAGCATATGTTCACTTGGAGCATATGTTCACCTGGAGCAGTATATTATGAAAAGAACAAAACCGTGAATATTTGCCAAATGTTTTAATTTTTGTTCGCTCCTGACGAGGACAAAAGATTTCAAAACGTCGAGACAATAAAAAGATATTTACTGGCCGAAGTACCTTCAATTTGAAGAACTATGAATGCCCCGGCCAGGCAGCCTCTATCTTTACGAATATTTAATGGTAAGGTTTTATATTCAACCGAACTTTTGAACATTTCTGCCTTTCAACAGAAGTAAACCATTACACACACACACAAAAACCTTTATTAAGACACACAGGTCTTACAGAGGATTCTCCTTGGGGTTACAAGAGGGAGAAATCTATGAAAGTGGGAAATATACAAATGGGGTAAAAATGGAGAAAGATTATATACACATGGTAATATATACAGATAAGTAAACCATTACATAACAAACCATACACAAAGTAAACCATCTCCACAGCGACGAAGCACTGACTTCTCTTTGACTAATTGGCCATTAACAATAGGGCCTTCTAGTCCTGCGGCGAAGCATTCTATCTACGTTTTCTTCGTAGATCGCTAAATAAGTGGTGTCGCTGGAGACCCGCTGGTGATTCTCCACCAAACTCTGCAGCGGTGGCGCCATGTACATTGTACATAGTTTAAAAGTGTAGACTGTGTACAAGAGATCAATAAAATGATGTCGATTGTGTACAGAAGTAAAACGTTCTCATCTTTCAATTTTACTCATTTTATATCTGGAGAGAGAAAGAGGATACTGATACTGAGAGTGCTTCTGTCGACTTGAGTCAATGGTCAGTAAGTAAAACACAAATACTTAGATTGATCGCAATAATATACGGAATAGAATTAATATATAAATACAATTGTCATTTATATTACGATGTACTTGCGCGCCAACTGTTATCAAAATTCGAAACTATTTTAAAAGCGTAAGATTCTTTTTGGAATTAAACAATTTCTACTGCTCTTATGATTGCTCGAAGCATATTATATATTTATAATTGTATATAATTCTGCTGTTCTCAAAGCTTATGTCCATAGTTCTTCTAAAATACCCATTCGAAGAGTCAAGCATCAGTATCACTATAAAAGGGAGTTCCAAAATTGCAATATAACAGCGGTATGGTAGATTAAACTGGCGAAACCGCTGGGAGGGTTCACCACTGATGAGCCAGGCCCTCCCTTTAATTTTTCCATTGCAGTAAGGGCAGTAGAAATTGTTTAATTTCAAAAAGAATCTTACGCTTTTAAAATAGTTTCGAATTTTGACAATTGTCATTTATCGATCAAATTTGTAACAAATACATTTATTGCTCGAAAGCTCGGCTGAATGAAAAACCTCACAAGAAACTTTTCACCTCACGATTTTGTACTTTTGATAATATACGATAAATTTTCACATAATCCTTAAGACTCAGACAGACTTGCTGGTTATCTAAATGGATCTATTGCTATAGATACCTGACAAGATGTCGTGTGGATCTCCTGAAGAAAACCGACTGAGTGATCTTCTTTTTCGTGAAGATAGAGGCTGACTGACCGGCATAACTCGCGTGAGAACGCCCTTAGAGCCTTAGAAAAAATTTTAACGCCTTGCTATATGTTTTAATTTTTGTTTGCTCCTGACGAGGACAAAAGCTTTTTGTCGAAACGTCGAGGTAATAAAAAGATTTATACTGGCCGAAGTATCTTTTTTCAAGAAAAATGATCTTCTTTTGTTGAATACCAGAAGCTTGCCGGGGGATAGTCCATAACTTGTGTCTTAGGAACGCGGAGAGGCCATAGACAGACTATAGAGTTCAAATACCAAATAAACCCCAGCTCCGGTATGCCATGGTTGAAGAGGTTTAGAACCTCCGCTGACATAGACCTCGTTGTTTGAGCTCCGTGGGGAGCCGCTGCCGAGCGTCAGAGATCTTACCTTTGATATCAAGTCAAATACTATTATCGGAATTATATATATATATACAAAACTTTATTAAGACCACCGGTCTTATACAGATTCACCACAGGAAGAAATAATAGATGGAGCTCCTATATTCCAGGCAGCGCAGAACCTAACAACAGCCTCCAGGTCCGGCGCATGTCCAATGGCCACACGTTCCTTTGTGCATACGTCATGGTTAGCGAATCACTCAACAGGCTAGTGAGAAATATATGAAAAAGGCATCTCCTTATCGTGAAACTGAAAGTTGCTGATGGCTTGCGCCATCTATCGGAATAAATATAAACTATTCTCGTTGTTTTTAATTATTCCAGAATTGGCCAAATACCCATTCTTGATTAATCAAGAAAAGCTAACCACGGACGCGTTTCGGGCTGTTGGCCCTCATCAGCATGGTGCAAGCTGTACTTGATTAATCTTGATTAATCAAGAATGGGTATTTGGCCAATTCTGGAATAATTAAAAATCAACGAGAATAGTTGATATTTATTCTGATAGATGGCGCAAGCCATCAGCAACTTTCAGTTGCACGATAAGTAGATGCTTTTTTCTTAATTTATGCACCTTATCCCAGTACAATATCACATTTGTACTATTTTTCAATTAATAATATGTGAAAGTTATTCAGATATTAAACAAAATGTTAACGCAGGATTCAATCCCGGTTCATGGCTGTCGGGAATCGAGGGTGTTAACCACTCGTCCACCAATGTAGATCTATGTCACAATGATATTATAAAAAGAAACACATTGACAAAAATTTAATTGACAAGAAAAGGAATCGTCTGATATCATTTTGAAGAAGGAATAAAAGCGACGATATTTTTCATTAAGAATTAGATTCTCTAATAAAGAATCTTGATGCCATTTGCTTTTATTTCTTTTTCAAAATTCCTACTCCACGCTGACGAGCGCCAACAGCGCGAAATGCAATCGTGGCTAGCTTTTCTTGATTTATCAAGAAATTGGGTTGACCAAATATCAGGGAACAGGCTAAATCAATGTTTAGTTGATTTCTGTTCCACCAGATAGCGCTCTGCCTTCTGTAAAGCACATGAGCTCCTGGTCAGGATATGCTTTCTTTATTTTTTAAAATATAATTGTTACAAAATGTATCGATTGATGACAATTGAATATATAAATAGGGAATATAATACTGGCTAGAGATCCGATATTGAAATATTTTCACAAGAAACCTGTCATCCCTGGATAATTTCCCCAAATGACATAAAAACAAGGGGTTTTTGGAATTTGCTGCTCGGGCCTTTGACTCTAAAACAAAGCCTCTTCTGCAAGATTGAAACAAAATTCGCTCTTTCTTGCACGGCGAAGATACTGAACTCCCAGGAAATCTCTCCATAAAGAAATTCTTGCAACAACAACTTCCTATAACGGTAAAATGTCTTTTACTTTCTTTCATTATTGTAAGAGACAGTTTCTATGGCAGTTTTAACGAGTAATTCTTCTTCTTGTCTCCATAGCTGACTTGACCCCAGAAACAACCCCAAGTAACACTTTCCAATCTTCTTTGTGGGAATTCCCAAGGAAAACCTTGTAGTGGACTACTACATCTTCCAGAGAGACAACCTTTCCCTTGATATTTCACGACAAAATGGATAGCTCGGTGAATTCTTATGTTTAACTACTAAATCATATAGAGATAGATCAATATTGTGGACAGCACCGTGCCAGTTAGTGCTACGAAACCTTTATTCTTTCATCATCACTTTCTTTTTTTTTTGCTTATCCCTAGTACACGTGGTACAAGCCATGATAATCAGGGTGGGTAGAAGAAGGCGACTACTTTTACTGTAAATGCACCACATGTCTACACATGTGAAAAGCAGTTCGACTTTGCACTTACAAATGTGCCAGAGCCCCGTTTAGTTACTTGCACTCGCTGGTAGGGTTGGACTTTTGCAAGAATTGGGGGCCATTGGAGCATTTTTCATCACTTTCTGCATTCCTTATAATTATTACTCCTCTCTCTTTCGATTAATTATATCCCCTCCCCCCTCTCAAACTTTCGACACACGGCTCATTCATCACTTCCCTCCTCAGAATTGCTCCTATTCACCCTCAACTCCTCTTTCTACATCCGGGAATATTTAGTTATTGCTCATTATTGGGATACGAGGAAGTTGATACAGAACGTTCGGTGTTGGTCCAAAGTTGTTTTCTGCATCAATAATGTGGATGTAGTTGTAGAGCTAAATACACTCATGGACAAACTTGAAAAGTGTAAATCTCCGACCGTATTTTTTTTTAGGGAGACAGAGGTTTTTTACACTTGGTTATCTCGTGTATCTTCAATAAAGGTCACTATGATATCTTTCAGAATTATAATCTCGATATACATGCTAAAAGGTACAACTTCCATAAGTTTTGTCCATGAGTGTATCTTTCAGAGTTATTATCTAAATCCCGATATACATGCTAAAAGATACAACTTCCTTAAGTTTTGTCCATGAGTGTATCTTTCAGAGTTATTGTCTGATTCCCGATATACATGCTAAAAGGTACAACTTCCTTAAGTTTTGTCAATGAGTGCATCTTTCAGAGTTATTGTCTGAATCCCGATATACGTGCTAAAAGGTACAAATTCCTTAAGTTTTGTCCATGAGTGTATCTTTCAGAGTTATTGTCTAAATCGCGATATACATGCTAAAAGGTACAACTTCCTTAAGTTTTGTCAATGAGTGTATCTTTCAGAGTTATTGTCTGAATCCCGATATACGTGCTAAAAGGTACAAATTCCTTAAGTTTTGTCCATGAGTGTATCTTTCAGAGTTATTGTCTAAATCCAGATGTACATGCTAAAAGGTACAACTTCCTTATGTTTTGTCCATGAGTGTATCTTTCAGTTTTTGTCTGAATCTTGATATACATGCTAAAAGGTACAACTTCCTTAAGTTCTGTCCATGAGTGTATTCCCTGACTGCCCCATCTAGCCGTATTTCTATACAGTTCGAAGTTTCTAGCAAGTATCATCGATGTCTAGCCACAGCTCGTTGGATTCCTGACTTCGAGAAAATTTGCTCTTTCTTCTAAGGTACTCGACACCTGCCTTATAGAGTTTCTCCAGCGACCACCATGAAATCTGGACAAAGAAGTACTTGCCATCACTGCCTTTGTGATAGACAGAATATTCAAGTTTTTCCTGAACTTGGAATTGATACAAATGATTATCGCCCCTCATTGAATGGAAGATTAATCTTCGTCTTTAGGAGGGCCCCATCCACACTGTATGGCAGACTTTCACATTTACTATTATTTTAGTGTTGTTATTTTACCCCTCTATACTGTATGTCCTTGACTGGTTGCCGATGGTAGTTAAATTGACAATTGACTCGTTTTCTCTCTACGAGATCTTAACGATTTAATCATTTCTGCGCGCAGACACTAGTTTTGACAAATTCAGACAATAAGACAACCTGTATAACATGGTTTCAGGCTATGGCCTTCATCAGTACAGGGACGGCTTCAATTTCATAACATTCTACGAGAGGAGTTTATGAGGCCATCTCCCATATCGCATTTTCGTAACATAATATCTCTTCAGCTCTTGCAGCCACAGTGCCGCCCTGGTCAATTCCTTGAGCAGCGTGCGGCCTCTAAAACCAGCGGCCAGCTCTTGCAGCCACGGT
>CP092871.1:2211436-2255677 GCA_030710605.1 Cordylochernes scorpioides | reverse complement strand
TATCTGAATAAATACATATGAAGAAGGATTAGTAAGAGTTAAAATTATTGTCTACAACTACGCGGTAACCGTAAATACACAATAGATATCAAGCTTGTAGAGCTTGGGACTTTGGTGTCTACTGGGGATGAGTAGAGCTCATCAACGGAAGAGTTAATACAGTCAATAATGTGTTTCTTTAAACAAATAAAAGGCTCAAATAATTTTCAGTAAAATATTCTATATTTAATTGAAAACAAAGTCTCTATATGTGTCAAATTCTTTTATTCTACAGAAATAGTAAAAAATATACTGTCTTTCTCGGAAATTATCTTAGAAGATAGACAATGATGTGGGCAAGACGCCGGACATTTATTGCCGACTTTTTGAGTGTATTTGCATCTTCTACAACAGATCAAGAAAATGCGAAGAAGACGCAAGTATCCCAACCTGAGATATCGCATCTGATATGTCAAATTAAAATAATAATAGTTTTGAATAATATAAGAATTTGGCTTATCTATAAAAATGCCCTTTATCATATGAGGGAAGCGTCATGGATGTTCCTCTTTTGGCGAAACCGTTGTGAGGATTCACCACTGATGGCCCAGGCCTTTTCAATTAATTTATCATGACAGTAGGGGCAGTATAAAATTGTTTTATTTTAAAAAAAATTAAACGCGTCAAAAATAGTTTAAAATTCCTATGTATAAGTGTGTTGAATAAGACAATGTTCAATGTTAGATAGATTTTGTATTAAGCTTAACAATCAACCTTTTATTTGTTATTTATTAATTTGTAAATACCAGAAAGAATTATCACAGATTTAACCATTTTGTAAATATATTTATGCTATATATGTATATGTAATAACATAAAATATATATGTCCATAGCTCACTAAACACCCCTAAGTTGCCTTCCATAGAAAATACTGAGTAAATCCCAAACCAATCCAATACAATAGTAGAGCGGTCTAGAGATTAATTTGGCGAAACCGCTGAGAGGGTTTCACTACTATTGAGCCAAGCCCTCTCATTCAATAACTTTTATAATTGCAGTAAGATCTGTAGAGATAATATTTGATGATATTATTAAAAAGAAGCACATTGCTAGTAAATTTATTTGTACAAAATTTTAACGATAGATGGCAATTGAATTTATAAATAAATTTCTGATTATCTTTGCAACTTGAAAGGATCAGGTTCCTAATATATCTTATTGTTTCTCTTTTTTTAATTTTTTGTCTGTATGTTTATAACTGTTTTTGTTTAAAAATGTAAATCAACACAATTTTCCATAGCCGGGATATTGCGTGTTGTGTTGAAATAAACGAAATTAATCCTTTATCATCAAATATGCATATCTTTCTTAATATTAATTTATAATTCTTTATTTTCTGCCTTTAGTTGCGCTAAAAGATTAGTTTTAAAGTTAATACAAAACCTATCTCTTTCTCTCTATTCATATATTTATCATCATATAACCATATTTATTCATATTTATATTTATTCTGTATTTATTCTTATATAATCTTATATGGACATTGTAATAAATCAGTTTCAATCTCTCAATCTCTCTCTCTCTCTCTCTCTTCTAACATTTAGCATTGTCCTATCCAAAATGTACATTGTGCCAAAAGAAGCATGTCTCCCGCAGTTACTTATTTGCATATATGCAGCGAAAGAGTGGTGGGCTTATTTGATCCACACCTGACACACGAGAATATGTGAGGAGGATCTTCAAGATGTCCGTTGGAGCCTCTTATCTCGGCCATTGAGATACCAGGGTTTAAATAGCATATAGAGAGACTTTTCTAGTAAACTTCAATGGTAGAAGAACAATATGGGCGAAAACTTGTCCAACATTTTTAAGGGATGAATAAAATCGTTATATTTGACTTCCTTTATTGACAATAAAAACGGACTCATCTATTAATGAGCTCTACTCATCCCCGGCAGACAAAAGTCTCAAGCTTTACAGGCTTGATACCCTAATATGATTGAGTGGAGATAAGAAAGAAGAAGAGACAATAAAAACGGACTCATCCATTGACGAGCTCTACTCATCCCCAGCAGACAAAAGTCTCAAGCTTTACAAGCTTGATACCCTAATATGATTGAGTGGAGATAAGAAAGAAGAGACAATAAAAACGGACTCATCTATTAATGAGCTCTACTCATCCCCGGCAGACAAAAGTCTCAAGCTTTACAGGCTTGATACCCTAATATGATTGAGTGGAGATAAGAAAGAAGAGACAATAAAAACGGACTCATCCATTGATGAGCTCTACTCATCCCAAGCAGACACCATTAAAAGTCTCAAGCTTTACAGGCTTGATACCCTAATATGATTGAGTGGAGATAAGAAAGAAGAAGAAGAGACAACGGCAATGTTGGCCGTTTATCTACATGGAAAATAATATGGTGATCTTGGGAACGTCTTCCTTCCCTGAGGTACATCCTTGTTCTGTAGATACGATCTCTATGGCCACATTTGCCTGGAGCATTTACATTCGATTCCAACTACCGACATGGATACACGGAATCTACATTTAGTCGACGCTTATAGAATTAAGACAGTTTCTATATTTAGTCACTCACTTTGTCAACTCACAACTCCTGCACTATTACATAAAAGAGGTCTATCAGAAACCCCAAATTGTTCTTGCAGAGAAACTGAACGAACTTCTCTCCAACTTATCTATGATTGTCAGAACTTTACAGAAGTGAGACATCGATTGTTCCCATATCTAAATAATTTATCTCTCTTACATCAACCTCTTTGTTTATAGTAATTTTATTAACTCTGTCGATTAATACATGTAATTATTTAATTCTAAGTTTTAATTAATTTGTTGTTTCCTTTGTTTTCTCTGTAATAGGCGCAAAGATTTCAATATCGCGTCTTGTTGATTAATAACGTGCGTCAAATTCTTTCAACACAAATGGAAAATATGAGTTCTCATAGAATTCCCTTAATTTATGGTGGACTGTGGCAGACTGAAAACTTCAGCATTCATAGGTAATTAAGGAGATTTTGATATTTCTAGAAATCTCAAAGTTTCCGTTTGTCTCGCAAGCAAACTTTGACGCAAATAGAAACTACATGTCTGTAATTTTACCTTTTTACTAGCTCAGTTGGATCATTAAGATCTCCTCTTAAAGGAAGTTTACTAAATAAAAATGCAATAAACTATGCACATTATCTCTTATACTAGTGTGCAAATATGGTTGTAAACACCGTGAGAATATTTGCATAAAAGTAAAGAGTCAGCAATGAGAATCAAAATATTAATATTGCACCATCAAAATGAATTGTTAGACAATATTAACTTGCATTGACATTAATGCAAAATGCAAAACATGGGAATGGAAGCATAAAATGTTCGCACTTTAATCTGCCATTGTAAAGTCAAATATAGATAAATGTTAATGATGCATTCTGTGTGGCTGCAATGTGTAGTTATAATATCATTAATGCAAAATGAAATTTAGGAGAATGGATGCAAAAAAGAGTATAAAATGTTTGCAAATCTAATCTGTTATGGTAAAAGCAAATGGAGAAATATTGATAATGCTTTCTCAAAGTGTGTCTGCAGTATGTAATTTCGCTATATGCAAAGTGTGTATGCAGAAATCCTAGCAGAGCGGAGATAACTGTGGCTTCCGCAACTCACCTCTCGACGGCAGCACTGGAATTCTTTCGCCAACCGGTCCGTCGCCCCCTGGTGGCCAAACCGGACCAGACCAATAACTGCCCGAGTTGCATAAGTCCTATTGGCATCTTCCCGCCCCGCGATGCTCATTACTTATTCACGGTGCCGTACTCGGGCTTGGTAACGGTCTGGCTTCAGCTGGACATCCCAGTCGTACTGTGGTACTATATAAATACGCTGAAGTTTCGCTCGCATGGAGAAATACAAGATCTATATAAACCATCGAACTTTAAGAAAGATGAGTGAAAACAATCCTAATTGAAAATAAAGATACTTCGGCCAGTAAATCTTTTTATTACCTCGACGTTTCGACAAAAATCTTTTGTCCTCGTCAGGAGCAAACAAAAATTAAAACATTTGGCAAGGCGTTAAAAGATTTTTGTCGAAACGTCGAGATAATAAAAAGATTTACTGGCCTAAGTATCTTTATTTTCAAGAAATATGAATGCCGGCCAGGCAGCCTCTATCTTTACGATAATCCTAATTTAAATATTCATACAATTGTATAGGTATATAGGGAAAAGAGACGAACGACCTGCTCAACAAGCGAGTCGAAAACGGGAGCCTGTACTAAATTTCATCAATCCATCAACCACAGATACACAAAAGTCTTTATTAATACATATGCCTAAATGGCCTTGACCTTATTGCTTGCGGAAGATCCTTGCTCGATGCAAATATTTATATGGAATTCTACTGTCCTAAAAGCTTATGTCCATAGTTTGCTTGGATACCATTTCTGAGATTCTACCCTTCAGCGTAACATATATAATCAGAATGATCCAATACAGTATTAGAGCTCTAAGAAGCGGTCTGGTAGATTAAATTAACGAAACCGCTGGGAGAGTTCACCACTGATGAGACAAGCCCTTCCTATATTTTTAATCGCAGTAAGTATAGTTTAAAAAATCTGTTTTAGGTGTAAAATAAACATTCCTGGTTTAAAGCTTTCATTTCCTATATAGTCTTATACATACCACGGAGTCTGCAAATTAAAATTTCAAAAAATTAATCACATTTAATGATATTAATTAAATTTATATACAGGAAACTTAAAAGATAATTAACTTCATAAACAAATTAGTCTGGGGATATGCGAGGAAAAAAATCCATATTCTTATTTTCCATAGGATCATTCAAATAATAATCTGTATATATTTATCATGTGTATATAATCTTTCTCCATTTTTACCCCTTTGTATATTTCCCACTTTCATAGGTTTCTCCGTCTTGTAAGACCAGTGTGTCTTAATAAAGGTTTTTGTGTGTTAAAAAAAATATATATATATGCGAGGAAAAGTAAAAGATAAAAAATAAATAAATAAAAACACAGGTATTTACATATGATACATGCACACATAAGCCTTTACTAAGATCTTTCGTCTTATGCAAAAATTCCTCAGCTGAAGAGAGTGAACTAATTGATTCAGTGATTTACTTAGAGCACATTTGTCATGAGAGGGAGAGAACGGAACTTATAAAAATGTGAAGTGGAACTTTTCAATATTTGCATTCATAGAAAGCGAAATACAAAATATCATGACTCAATCCATATTCCTTCGGAAACATCACCACAAGCAATGCGTAGATTTATTAAAAACATAAAAACGACCAAGAAGCCCAAAACGCCCTTCGAATAACTCGTTAAGGCACAAACAAAGAGAGAAAGTTGAAGCTTTTCTATAGATTTCATAAATTTCTAAAACTGATAAGTTTGTATCTATATTTTGCGCTTTAAAATGGTAATAAATTGTTAGAGGATATTTTAATAATATGGTGAGAGCTACGCTTTGCTAATCCGTATTTTGTCGAATTTGCCCTAACAATTTATATATATAGATGGAAATTTTGCCGGGAGGATATTGATCTAAAGAGACAAAGGTCGCCTCTCTCGTCAAAATAGACGTCAAAACTAGACGCCATCTATTGACCGTTGCTGCAAACTTATATATCGTCTTTAAAATAAGTCGGTGGATGAGTGGTTAAAACCCTCGATTCCCGACAGCCAAGAACCAGGATTGAATCCCTCATTGGACACTTTGTTTTAATATGTGAATAACCATCATGTATTATTCATTGTTGTAAATATCATAAACTGGGTTTCTCTTTTTGAGCGGTACCTAGTAAAGTTATTTTGGAAACAGGGATAGTCTTTTGAATCGGTGGCCGGCGGTAGAAAACGTCGGTTCCCGACAGCCATGAACCGGGATTGTATCCCGCATTGTACACTTTTTTGAGTGAAGAACCTGTTCATATTTTTCATTGTAAATAACAAGTTTTTTTTTTTAGCAGTACACCTATCCCCCGATTTACACGGTACTTGTTTTACACGTTTCCGCTTTTACACGGTTTTTCAAATAAGTTTTTTTTTTTTGTTTTTATCGCACTATACTAAATGCTACTGTGATTGAACACATGCGCTGTGTACACATCTCACGAGGAATCCCGAGCTTATGTGCTGACTACATATTTTAACCTGTCAATGCATTTTATTTTTATTTCTGTGTACACCTATCCCCCGATTTACACGTTTTTCTCAGGAACGTGTCTACCGTGTAAATCGGGGCATAGGTGTACTTAATAAAATTATTTTGGAACAGGATATAGTCTTTAATCAGTCTCCCCCCAACCAACCTTTATTAAGACCACCAGTCTTAAAGATTTTCCTGAGAGCTACAGAGGCTGAGAAAGCAAGGAGGAAATTGGAAGTTACAAAGGTATAGGACGGAAAATATAGTCTTAGAAATATAGACATATAGACAGGTCACTTTTAATGTAAATCGCATCGTACTACGTATTTAAAATCGGGCGCTATAGAGAGGAAGGCGCTATTTAGAGGGGGTGCTATAGACAGGTCACTTTTAATGTACTTCGCATCGTACTACGTATTTAAAATCGGGCGCTATAGAGAGGATGGCGCTATTTAGAGGGGGTGCTATAGAGAGGAAGGCGCTATTTAGAGGGGGCGCTATAGACAGGTTTAACTGTATATAGATCTATTTTTTTTTTAAATATGAATATATAAAAGTAATAAAAAAAAAGGCATATCCTGACCAGGCTCACCTGAGCATTTCTATATGGCAGAGTGCCATCTAGTGGAACAAAAATAAACTAAACGTTTATTTAACTTCCTCCGTGATATTTGGCCAACCCAATTTCTTGATAAATCAAGAGAAGCCAATCACGAACATGTTTCAGGCTGTTGGCCCTCGTCAGCGGGGTGCAGACTGTACCTCTACTACCAGAATTTGGTCCCAGAGGTTTCCTGAGAAATCAATAAATGGGTATTTAAGGCCAAGTTTGCGTAAATACGCTTTTCACGTGAAAAAACAATAAAAATATAAAAAGTTCAGGTGTTGATATTAAAAACAAAAAAGGCATATCCTGTATTTATACATTGGTGAATCACGCGCTCAAACAGGATGTATTAAGAACTACAGCCAGAGTCTCCTATATATCGTAATTACATTATAGAGCGGGGGGGTGGGGGGGGGGAGAAGTCCGACCACACCTCACTGCGGTCCCCCCTGGACCCTTGGAATATTTGACCAAATTCTGGTTCGTTTCCAAGGTGACTAACGTGGCAACGGCACCCATTTTCCAATGAAGAGCAAGATAGTGGATATTGCTGCTGCTGTGATGGAGATGCATGGAGACATCTGAGACTCTTCTTTGGACACGACAACAACAATATTGTAGAGCTAACGGCTAGAGTGCGTGTGAAACAATGTCTCTCAATATTGAATCTCCAGTATGTAAATAAATACGAAGGAACTGTTTACCAAGTTATCATACAATATTGTTCACATACCTAAGGTTTTTTTTACCTCTTACTCAATATACTATAAAAATTATGTTCACCTGGAGCAGTATATTATGAAAAGAACAAAACCGTAAATCTTTGCCAAATGTTTTAATTTTTGTTCGCTCCTGACGAGGACAAAATATTTTTGACGAAATGTCAAGATAATAAAAAAGATTTACTGTATCTTTTATTTAAAGAACTATGAATGCCGGCCAGGCAGCCTCTATCTTTACAAATATTTAATGGTAAGGTTTTATATTTAACCGAACTTTCGAGCATTATATTTTTATCCTTCAACAGAAGTAAACCATTACATAACAAACCATACAAACATAACAAACCATACAAACATAACAAACCATACAAACATAACAAACCATACAAACATAACCAACCATACACAAAGTAAACCATTACCACAGTGTCGAAGTACTGATTTCTCTTTGACTAATTGACCATTAACAATAAGGACTTCTAATTCTGCGGCGAAGTACACGATCTACGTATTCTTCGTAGATCACCAAATACGTGGTGTCGCTGGAGACCTGCTGGCGATTCTCCACCAAACTCTGCAGCGCGCGCGCGCTGCAGCTCCATGTACATTGTACATAGTTTAAAAGTGCAGAATGTGCACAAGAGGTCAATACATTTATGTTAATTGTGTACAGAAGTAAAACGTTCTCATCTTTCAATTTCCTCATTTTATATCTGGAGAGAGAGAGGATACTGATACTGCTTCTGTCGACTTAAGTCAATGGTTAGTAAGTACAATACGAACATTTAGATTGATCGCAATAATATAAGGAATAGAATTTATTTAGAAATACAATTGTAATTTATATTACGATGCACTTGCGCGCCATCTGTTATCAAAATTCGAAACTATTTTAAAAGCGTAAGATTCTTTTTGAAATTAAACAATTTCTACTGCCCTTATGATTGCTCGAAGCATATTATATATTTATAATATGTATGTAATTCTACTGTCCTCAAAGCTTATGTCCATAGTTCTTCTAAAATACCCATTACAAGAGTCTAGCAACAGTATCACTATAAAAGGAAGTTCCAAAAATGCAATATAACAGCGGTATTGTAGATTAAACTGGCGAAACCGCTGGGAGGGTTCACCACTGATGAGCCAGGCCCTCCCTTTAATTTTTCCATTGCAGTAAGGGCAGTAGAAATTGTTTTATTTTGAAAAGAATCATACGCGTCTATAATAGTTTCGTAATTTGATAACAGATGGCGCGCTAGTGCATCGTAAAACAATTGTCATTTATCGATAAAATTCGTAAAAATAAATTTATTACTCGAAAGATCGGCTAAATGAAAAACCTCACAAGAAACTTTTCACCTCACGATTTTGTATTTTTGATAATATACGATAAATTTTCACATAATCCTTAAGACTCAGACAGACTTGCTGGTTATCTAAATGGATCTATTGCTATAGATACCTGACAAGATGTCGTGTGGATCTCCTGAAGAAAACCGACTGAGTGATCTTCTTTTTCGTGAAGAAAGAGGCTGACTGGCCGGCATAACTCGCGTGAGAACGCCCTTAGACCCTTAGAATAATTTTTAACGCCTTGCTATATGTTTTAATTTTTGTTTGCTCCTGACGAGGACAAAAGCTTTTTGTCGAAACGTCGAGGTAATAAAATGATTTATACTGGCCGAAGTATATTTTTTCAAGAAAAATGATCTTCTTTTGTTGAATACCAGAAGCTTGCCGGGGGATAGTCCATAACTTGTGTCTTAGGAACGCGGAGAGGCCATAGACAGACTATAGAGTTCATGTGAAGAATTGTAGGGTAGTCGGTTCACAAAACACTGAAGCGAGATTCGGTAGAAGAATTCGCTGTGATGATTCTTTGTGGGCTGTTGCAAGGATTTAAATAAGATCACTAAATAGCAGAAAGGAGGGGGTAAAAATCTCCTTCTAACTAACTTTATTTAATACATATTAAGAGGACAGAGGAAAACACGCGTCTGGTGGGTAGCAAAACCAGCCGTGTTCTGCTGGTGTTTATGTTGGCGGCTCCTTTGATGCAGGCAGACGCCGCCGTGTTTATAGTCGACACTTGAGCTCGTCTGGGCTGGATCTGTCTGGATCTCCACCATTCCACACACACTCCCACCTGTTTTTATCTAGGCACACAGAAAAACACAAATAATCGTCCAATCGGTTGGGTTTACAAATGGTTCTTCCCGATCTAGTCTGTATTTTTGCAGTTTTCTCTTTATCGTTCAGCAAACGCGAAGAAGCTGCTGTTGATGATATTTCCAAGGGATATATTTTCTGAATAGGTCTTAGGAAGGTTCCTACTGCGGTTTTCACCTTCACTAATCTATTCACTCCATCTCTTCCAAATAATATCTCCTCGATCACTGCTAATGGCCAGAAGTTACGCTTTTTATTGTCCATACCAACTAGGACAACATCCCCAGCCTGGAGTTTTGGATTGTAAATGCGTCTGTTTCTCTGGACCAGGAGGGACAAATATTCCTTCCTGAATCGTGATTTCAACTCCTCCCTCAGCTTGCTCAAATAGCGCAGTTTCTGTGTCGTTGGATTAGATCCCATATTCTGGCACTCGGGAAATTCGACATCTGTCTGTTCTTGTAGAAACATGGAAGGTGATATAGTCACAAGATCATTCGGATCGTCGCTGACATAAGTCATGGGCCTTCCATTCATCACTGCCTCTGCATGACACAGCAGGGTCATCAATTGTTGATATGTTAATGTTGATGTTCCAAGCATTCTTTTTAGTATGTCTTTGAGGGAACGAATCAATCTCTCCCACCATCCACCCCACCAGGCAGCAGTGGGCGGGATGAATTTCCATTCAATACGTTTCACTTTCCCGTCGTTAGAAACGCGTTCCCAGTCAATCTTTTTAAAGAAGTTATTGGCTCCTACAAAATTTGTTCCGTTGTCGCTGAAGATGGTGGATGGACGTCCTCGTCTCTTGATGAATCTCTCCAGGGCCATTAGGAAATCTTCTGTGCTGAGAGATATTACCAGTTCCAAATGTACACAGCGGTACACAGCACAGGTGAAGAGAACAACCCAGGTCTTGGTCTGATCTTTCAGATAGAGCGGGCCCGCCAGATCAATCCCTACCACCTCGAATACCTTGGCGTTATGTACTCGAGTGGCAGGTAATGGAGCGTCTTCCACCACAACGGGTTTAGCGGAGAAGCGGCGACATGTGACACATCTTCTCACTATTTTCTTAATGGTCTGTCTCGCTTTTACTATCCAATATTTTTCCCGAAGTTTGTTCATCAAAAATTGTACACCAGCGTGGCAATTCTCAACGTGTGAATCACATATCATTTGTTCAATCAACGGATGAGTCCCATGTAATAGTACTGGCAAACGGAAGCCATATTCGTCGCTGCTGTAAATCAATTTTGTTTTCACACGCAGGATTCCTTCTACTTCACATACCTTCAGACCAGGTATAGAGTGGCTAGGGAAACACTCGGCCTGAACTAATTTCAAAAGCGCCAGCTCCGCTTCATCGATCTCCTTCACAGAAAGTTCGCCCTTTACTTTCGTTGAAGATCGGAGGTTGTTGATGAACCTTCTAATCCACGCCATCATCCGCACATTTTTTATGAACGAGGAGAAATATTTCATGTACCAATGATCGGTACTCTTAACTGTTGTCACAACAGCAATTTTCTTTCTTTCCGCACAGATTTCTTCTTCATTCAGGTCTTTATACCTGGAAGGCCAAAATTCTTCGGAGAGTTTTAACCAGGAAGGGCCCTCCCACCATCTAGACTGTATCAGTCGGGATAGGCTGCATCCTCTGGAGGGTAAATCAGCTGGATTGCATTCGCTAGGAACATATCTCCAATTTCCAGGATCACTAAGTCTGCATATCTCCTTCACGCGATTCCCGACAAAGGTACCCCACTGATCATCGCGCTTTATCCAAGCGAGGGCTGTTGTGGCATCAGACCAGAATACATTTTTGATATCTTTTAACTCTAGAGCTTCAAAGATCATCTTGTTTAATCGTGCTCCTACAACACAGGCTAAAAGTTCAAGTCTTGGTATCGTAGGTCTCTTGAGAGGAGCGACTCGAGACTTAGCCGCCATCATATGCACTTCAACTTTGTCACCAACCCGAGTCCGAAGGAAGACCACAGCAGCATAAGCTTCACTACTAGCATCAACAAACGTGTGTATCTGCCAGTCCTTCTGCGGTACCATCAATGGATTGAAATTCCTAGGAATTGCCATGCCTTTGTGCAGCTGAAGGTCGTCGAACCATAGGCTTAGTTCATCCTTGTAGTGACGGTCCAATTCATCGTCCCATGCCAACTTTAGAGTCCAAGCTTTTTGCAATAGAATTTTAGGCTTTATTAATATTGGACTCAGAAATCCAATAGGGTCATATATCTGAGCTAAGCAGGACAGGATACTCCTTTTGGTTATCTTGGGGGGTATGGCTACGGGAATTTCACATGACAAACAATCTTCCCTTTTATCCCAACATATACCAAGCACTTTAGATATCTCTGCTCTTTCAAAGGGGTAAGTATCGGAGGCCACGTCCAGGCTATGCTCCCAACGGCTTAGCTCCAACCTAGCATTATCCATGATGGACGTTGCGGTCAATTTGAGATCTTGTAACTCTTCAAAAGAGTTCACGCTTGTGACTAAATTGTCCACATAAAAGGATTTCTGCAACCTCTGAGCTAACGGTTTATGTTCAGGTCGAACATTAGACAGGTGGTATTCTATTACTGCCCCCAAAATGAAAGGACTACAGTTAACGCCGAAAACGACACGTCTATGTCTAAATACTTCTGTCTTTTCTCTATTTTGGGAATACCACAGAAAACGCAGGTAATCTCTGTCCCTTTCATTTACCTCAATCTGAAGAAACGCTTTCTTAATGTCTGCCACGACACCAAACTTGCCATTTCTAAACCTTATCATAAGGTTGGGAATCATCTCTATGAGGTTAGGTCCCTTTTCAAGACAGTCATTTAAAGATGGGGATCTATAGACCTTGCTAGAAGCATCAAAGACAGGCCTAGGCGTAGTCCCACTGGAGAGTTTCACCACAGGACGATGAGGCAGGTAGAAGGCCTCAGCGTCGTGTTGTTCAGCTGGGACTTTCTCAATTATCCCATCATCCAACCAGCCTCGGAAAATATCATCATAGTCCTCATAAAGATTCAAAGAGATTAATTTCTTAGTCGTCTGTTCTAATCTCTTCATAGCAACCTCCCTGTTGTCCGCGATTTTAGCTTTCTCTACAGTCCACGGGAGGGAAACAACATATCTTCCTGAAACAGAATGTTGGACTGTTTTTAGAAAATGTCGACGCGCCAGTGCGTCTCTCTGATCTCTCTGTTTAACCTCAATAGGATCCATAATGCCAAGAACATCGAGATTCCACAGATTGGTTACACTGCTCTCCGAAATTGTCATCGTTGTAACATGATGAGCGAGTGAAACGTCACTACCTGGCTGACATTCTCCCATTAAAGTCCATCCAAAACGCGTCTGCGACGCAGTCAAGCCATTTGACAACACACAAGATTTCATCATGAAAATAGATCCCAATACATCGCATCCTAGAAGAATTTCAATTT
This sequence comes from Cordylochernes scorpioides, assembly GCA_030710605.1. NCBI lineage: Eukaryota > Metazoa > Arthropoda > Arachnida > Pseudoscorpiones > Chernetidae > Cordylochernes > Cordylochernes scorpioides. Next base: position 2,242,548 of record CP092871.1, on the reverse strand, counting down.
CCATGTCATCCTTTCCAATATCAGGAACCCAGATTTTGCGGGCTTTGAGTTCTTTCAACCATGGCCCGCGGCTCAATCTTGGTAGGTTACCACAGATTTTTTGTTGGTCAAGAAGCTTCGCTACCATCTTAAAATTCCCTGATGCATGACCCAAATTGACTCTGTATTCTTGGTGGACACTTTCACTAGTATGACCTCCAAACACCACATGTTTAAGTGATTCCTGGCCAATGGGAGATAGTCCGAGATCCTGGGCAGTTTTAGACAAAATATAGGATCGTTGGGAACCTGTGTCAAGGAGGGCACGCACTACTTTCGCCGAAGTCGCACCTTCGACTTTAATCTTCAGAGTCTGTAGCAAAATCAGAGACGAAGCGCTAAGACCGGAGAATGAAACTCCGTTTTCAACTGTAGGAGAAGCGTCACAGTCTTCCACCTGTTCCTTGTCTTCATCCGCTGACTCTCGTGCAGGAGCATTAAGAGGGCATAAAATATCAAGGTGCTTCTTCTTACATCGATTACATTCAGTTATGCGCCTTCTACAATTAGAAGAGATATGACCTGGTTGGAGGCAGGAGAAACAACATTTAGCGTTTTTAATACGCTCTCTTCTTTCTTTAATGCTCATTCTGCGCGCAGCAAGACATTCTGTATTTTTGTGATCTTTATTACAAAAGATGCAATTCTGGGCACGTCCAGCAAAGAGTCCAGAGGCCGTGGGTATCTTAGCAGGATGTGATTGTCTGCCCACGTTTCTATCTTGTTTCAGAGATCTAAGTCCAAACTTGGATCCAGCTAAGGCTCTGTCTTGTTCTGCTGCAGCTTCCTTTTGGAGAAACTCCATAATTAGGTCAACTCTAGTTTGAGTCGAATCATTAGCATCAATCTTGACATCATGGAGGGGGCTTCTTTGCCAAGCCTTCATGAGTTCCTCTGAGAGACATGCCTCAATCATTGGAAATATAAATACAGACATCTGTCTGGCCTCAATCTTTAAGGATTCCAATGCTCTCAAATGAGTCACCAACTCATCATAAAATGATGTCACCTTCAACTGTTGTTTGGAGGAGCAATCGATCATAAGGCGGATAAGGTCCCTGACATAGACTTGTTGCAACAGTTCAGGCCTTCCAAATCTTTCTGTCAAAGTTTCTATAACTTTGGGGTAATTCTCGGCAGTCAGGGGGTAACTATCAACCAGTTTACTAGCTCTGGTTCCCGGCGACATAGACTGTACAAGATATTGAAACTTGTCGCTGTCTTCTAAAGTGGGATCGACATGTATCTTGTTGAACTGTGCCCACCATCCCAACCAATCTTTTATTTCTCCTGTAAACTTCTTTAATTCTATCTTGGGTAGTTTTACAGTTCTATGGTGTGAGCTAGAAGCGAAGCTCACTTCACTGGTCGTGGGACTGGATGCAGTGACCCTGGGTTCAACAAGAGCGAGACATTTTTTATATATCCTCTTATATCTCTGGGTATATTGCAAGGCTTCCTCATCGTCTTGCTCTAGTTCCTCTTCGCTAACGTCTGAAGTTAGCATGAAGTCTCTTATCTTGCTTTGGATCACAAGAAGCTCACCGTGAGTTTCTTCAATGATCTCTCTATTACATTCAATGTCCTCTACAAGTATCGGTGGAGTACCTGACAGAAGCTCTTCTGTCGTCTTCAAGCTGCGAGTTAGTCGCTTTCTAAGTAAATTTCTATGTCTTTTTAAAATTTCCATTTTTCAAAAAAACACTATAAGCATAAGGTAAACAAAAGGTACTTATCTTAAGTCTTGAACTTGTACTCCGCCGTTAATCCACTTGATCTTGCCTTGTCAGAAGCCCACCCGGGGACGCCACTTTGTGTAGAAATTGTAGGGTAGTCGGTTCACAAAACACTGAAGCGAGATTCGGTAGAAGAATTCGCTGTGATGATTCTTTGTGGGCTGTTGCAAGGATTTAAATAAGATCACTAAATAGCAGAAAGGAGGGGGTAAAAATCTCCTTCTAACTAACTTTATTTAATACATATTAAGAGGACAGAGGAAAACACGCGTCTGGTGGGTAGCAAAACCAGCCGTGTTCTGCTGGTGTTTATGTTGGCGGCTCCTTTGATGCAGGCAGACGCCGCCGTGTTTATAGTCGACACTTGAGCTCGTCTGGGCTGGATCTGTCTGGATCTCCACCATTCCACACAGTTCAAATACCAAATAAACCCCAGCTCCGGTATGCCATGGTTGAAGAGGTTTAGAACCTCAGCTGACATAGACCTCGTTGTTTGAGCTCCGTGGGGAGCCGCTGCCGAGCGTCAGAGATCTTACCTTTGATATCAAGTCAAATACTATTCTCGGAATTATATATACAAAGCTTTATTAAGAACACCGGTCTTATACAGATTCACCACAGGAAGAAATAATAGATGGAGCTCCTATATTCCAGGCAGCGCAGCACCCAATAACAGCCTCCAGGTCCGACGCATGTCCAATGGCCACACGTTCCTTCGTGCATACGTCATGGTTAGCGAATCACTCAACAGGCTAGTGGGAAATATATGAAAAAGGCATCTCCTTATCGTGAAACTGAAAGTTGCTGATGGCTTGCGCCATCTATCGGAATAAATATAAACTATTCTCGTTGTTTTTAATTATTCCAGAATTGGCCAAATACCCATTCTTGATTAATCAAGAAAAGCTAGCCACGTACATGTTTCAGGCTGTTGGCCCTCATCAACGTGGTGCAAGCTGTACCTCAACGACCAAATAACTGGTCATTCAGGCATCCTGAAAAATCATGAAACGGGTAGTTTCGTATATTTATATATATTGGGTTGTTTCTGGGGTCAGGTCAGCTATGGAGACAAGAAGAAGAATTACTCGCTAAAACTTCCATAGAAACTGTCTCTTACAATAAAGAAAGACATTTGTGACCGTTATAGGGAATTTTTCGTTTTCAAGATTCTCTTTATGAAGAGATTTCCTGGGAGTTCAGTATCTTCGCCGTGACAATGAACAATTTTTACTTCTAATCAATGTTTAAAAAAATCATAATTCAGTATAAAATTGTGTGAAAAGTGTTTAAAAACTATAAAAATTCTCTCACAGTGAGTTTCTTTTTATAAATTGAGAAAAATATTAAAAAACAAGAAATTTTAACAAAATCGACACTATCTATATTTGAATTAAAGATATTTCCATCAGATTGATCCCTGTTGAAGGGACGTCTGAATTCATGTCATACATCTTTCAACGTCCTCATTTTACTTTTGGAGAAACTCCGCCTTTGCCGGTCCCAAGTCCGGAAGAAAAAGGAGGAGGGGGAGCAGTAACAAGCTCGGTAAAAAACCTGGGCTCAGATGGCCATGCTGATAGTACCCTGTAAGGGCTCCTAATCCAGGAATACAGGATGAGCAGCGTTTGTACTCCATGTTAGAAGCGGCTGCACATGGTGTCTGTTCCTAATGTCAGAGGCGGCCATTTATTTTGGAGCTAAGTCGGCCTGCCACTGAGTAGTGCTCCCAGTCTTAATGACAAAGGCAGACGCATTCTACTTCACCCAATCATGATTATTGTCAACAGACACCATCAAAAGTCTCAAACTTTACAACTTGACACCCTAATATGATTGAGTGGAGATAAGAAAGAAGAAGAATACTTTTGGAGAGAGAGGGTGGTGATACTGAGAGTGCTTCTGTTGACTTCAGTCAATGGTCAGTAAGTAAAACACGAACACTTAGAATGATCGTGAATAATATAAGGAATGGAATTTATAACAATACAATATTTTGGTAATGTATTTCTTTTTTTTTTTTGCTTATCTCTAGTACACCTGGTACAGGCAATGATAATCATGGTGGGTAGAAGTAGGCGACTGCTTTTACTGTAAGTGTACCATATGTCTACACATGTGAAAAGCAGTTTGATTTTGCACTTATAAATATGTCAGAGCCAGTTTCTTTTTATAATACAGTAGGACCTCCCTTTAGAGGATACTTCTCCACAAAGGACAGTTTTCATTTGCAAAATTACAATTTTTACAATTTAGCAACTCTCCAGTATGAGGACACCTCTCTCTAAAGGACACTTTGGCTCTGCAATTAGGTGTTGTGCTTTACAGGGAGGTAGTTCTACTGTATCATCAAATATTGTCACGTAAAATTAGGAAAGACAAACTTCAGGATGACACAGCAATTTATTTAAGACACAAATTGATATAATACAAGAGAAGAGTTTACCCAGAGTAATGAAATAAATATCAAAAGTGATAATCTGTTTATCTACAACATATATATTGGGAGAATAGATAAAATGATGATTTTGTAATGTAGAAAATTAGGAAAGACAAAATTCAGGATGACACGGCAATTTATTTGAGTCAAGAATAATGATAATTAATATTGATTTTATTCAACTTATCGAGTATTTTTCAAGGAACCGAGAAAAAATGTTCACTTTATCGAGAGATTCAAATTTACGAGTTTCAAATTATCAAAATATATCTTTTTTTTTTTATAAGTTTATTATCTTAAAGATTATTTATCAAAAGTAAGATTTTCTACCTATTAATTGCGCACAAGTCAAAGTTAGTTTTATCATTTATCTACAACATATATATTGGGAGAATAGATAAAATAATGATTTTGTAATGTAGAAAATTAGGAAAGACAAAATTCAGGATGACACGGCAATTTATTTGAGACAAGAATAATGATACAATTCCAAGGCAAGATACTATTCCTTTAACTTCCAATTACCGAGGGAACCAATTAATATTGATTTTATTCAACTTATCGAGTATTTTTCAAGGGACCGGGAAAAAATGTTCACTTTATCGAGAGATTCAAATTTACGAGTTTCAAAAATTATCAAAATATATAGATTTTTATATATATATAAGTTTATAGAGAATTGTTTTAACAAATGTTCGTTAGACAAACCTTTACTCGGGTAAAAACCGGGTGAAGCCGGGTACATCCGCTAGTAAAATAATAAATACTTTTTGCTACAATATTATCTCTAACGACCATATTACAATGATATTATACAACAACAAAAAAGCTTTATTAAGACCTTTTAGTCTTATACAGATTTTCCAAGTAGAAATATAGAATACATACAGGAAAAACAGTAATAGTACCTTAATGGTAATATGATATTTATATACAGGAAAAATTATATAAAGACAATCAAGACAATCAAGTTAATAGATTAGTCTGGATATATTGGAGGAAAGGAAGATTTATTATACATGGATTTACCACGGATTCACAGCAAATGAAGGTAAAAAAACAAAAGCTAATCACAATCAATATTGAGATAATGAAATTTATACATTGTAATTAAGACAATTGAGCTCATAAACAGATTTGAAAGGGTAAATCCGAGGAAGAAAAAAAAGATACAAAATATAGGAATGAGAAAAAAAAAACTAATTTACATATGATACATGCACTAAGATTTTTTGTCTTAATAAAATAATTTCTCAGCTGATGAACGAAGGTTACAATGATCGGTTCCAAAACCACTATATTAGGTACCGCTCAACAAGAGCAACCTAGTTTATGATATTTGAAACAATTAATAATATTAAGAAAAAGGCATCCCCTTATCGTGCAACTGAAAGTTGCTGATGGCTTGCGCCATCTATAGGAATAAATAACAACTATTCTCGTTGATTTTTAATTATTCCAGAATTGGCCAAATACCCATTCTTGATTAATCAAGATTAATCAAGTACAGCTTGCACCACGCTGATGAGGGCCAACAGCCTGAAACGCGTCCGTGGTTAGCTTTTCTTGATCAATCAAGAATGGGTATTTGGCCAATTCTGGAATAATTAAAAATCAACGAGAATAGTTGATATTTATTCCGATAGATGACGCAAGCCATCAGCAATTTTCAGTTGCACGATAAGGAGATGACTTTTTCTTAATTTATGTACCTTATCCCAGTACAATATCACATTTGTACTATTTTTTCAATGAATAATATGTGAAGGTTATTCACATATTAAACAAAATGTTAACGCAGGATCCAATCCCGGTTCATGGCTGTCGGGAATCAAGGGTGTTACCCACTTGTCCACCGATGTAGATCTATGCTACAATGATATTATAAAAAGAAACACATTGACAAAAAATTAATTGACAAGAAGAGGAATCGTCTGATATCATTTTGAAGAAGGAAGCGACGATATTCTTCATTAAGAATTAGATTCTCGAATAAAGAATTTTGTCACCGTTGGCTTTTATTCTTCCACCAAAATGTATTTGTTACAAAATTTATCGATTGATGACAATAGAATATATAAATAGGGAATACAATACTGGCTGGAGATACGATATTGAAAGATTTGCTCAAGAAACCTGTCATCTCTGGATAATTTCCTCAAATGACAGGATACTAGGGGTTTTTGAAATTTGCTGCTCGGGCCTTTGACTCTAAGAATAACACCTCTTCTGCAAGATTGGAGAAAATTTCGCTCTTTCTTGCACGGCGAAGATACTGAACTCCCAGGAAATCTCTCCATAAAGAAATTCGTGCAATAACAACTTCCTATAACGGTAAAATGTCTTTTACTTTCTTCCATTATTGTAAGAGACAGTCTCTATGGAAGTTTTAACGAGTAATTCTTCTTGTCTCCATAGCTGACTTGACCTCAGAAATAATCCTAGTAACACTTACTAATCTTCTTTGTGGGAATTCCCAGGGCAAACCTTGGCTTTCCACTACTAAATATTCCAGAGAGACAACCCCTTCCCTTGATAATTTCACGACAAAATGGATTGCTCGGTGGATTCTTATGTTTAACTACTAAATCACATAGAGATAGATCAAGATTGTGGACAGCACCTCGCTAGTTAGTGCTACGTAACCTTTATTCTTTCATCATCACTTTTTTTTAATTATTATTTGCTTATCCCTAGTACACGTAGTACAAGGGTGGTAGGTGGGTAGAAGAAGGCGACTACTTTTACTGTAAGTGCACCACATGTCTACACATGTGAAAAGCCAGTTCGACTTTGCACTTAGTAATATGCCAGAACCCCGTTTGGTTACTTGCACTCGCTGGTAGGGTTGGACTTTTGCAAGAATCGGGGGCCATTGAAGCATTTTTCATTTTCTGCATTCCTTATAATTATTACTCCTCTCTCTTTCGATTAATTATATCCCCTCCCCCCACTCAACCTTTCGACACACGGCTCATTCATCACTTCCCTCCTCAGAATTGCTCCTATTTACCCTCAACTCCTCTTTCTACATCCGGGAATATTTAGTTATTGCTCATTATTGGGATACGAGGAAGTTAATACAGAACGTTCGGTGTTGGTCCAAAGTTGTTTCTTGCATCGATAATGTGGATGTAGTTGTGGAGGTGGAAGTGAAAAGCTCCGATCGTATGTTTTTTTTTTTTTTTTTAGGGAGACCACCACACACACACACACAGAGATTGTTCATTTGGTTATCTGGTGTGTCTTCAATAAAGGTCACTGTAATATCTTTCAGAGTTATTGTCTGAACCCCCGATATACATGCTAAAAGGTACAACTTCCTTAAGTTTTGTCCATGAGTGTATATTGGTTATCTCATGTGTCTCCAATAAAGGTCACAGTAATATCTTTCAGAGTTATTGTCTTAATCCCGATATACATGCTGAAAGGTACAACTTCCTTAAGTTTTGTCCATGAGTGTATATTGGTTATCTCGTATGTCTTCAATAAAGGTCACTGTAATATCTTTCAGAGTTATTGTCTGAACCCCCGATATACATGCTAAAAGGTACAACTTCCTTAAGTTTTGTCCATGAGTGTATTCCCTGACTACCCCATTCCGCCGTATTTCTATACAGTTCGAAGTTGCTAGCTAGTATCATCGATGTCTAGCCACAGCTCGTGGGAATCCTGACTTTGAGAAAATTTGCTCTTTCTTCTAAGGTACTCGACTCCTGACTTATAGTGTTTTTCCAGCGGCCACCAGGACTTCAGGATATTTGGATGAAATCTTGACAAAGAAAAGAACTTGCCATCACTGCCTCTGCGAAAGCCATAATATTCAAGTTTTTCCTGAACTTGGAATTGTGGCAAATTAATTATCACCCCTCATTGAATGGAAAATTGCGTCTTTAGGAGGGCCCCATCCACACTGTATGGCAGATTTTCACATTTACTATTACTTTAGTGTTGTTATTTTACCCCTCTATACTGTATGTCCTTGACTGGTTGCCGATGGTAGTTATATCGACAATTGACTCGTTTTCTCTCTACGGGATCTTAATGATTTAATCATTTCTGCGCGCAGACACCAGTTTTGACAAATTCAGACAAAAGCCAACAAGCTATATATCATTGTTTCAGGCTATGGCCTTCATCAGTACAGGGGCGGCTTCAATTTCATAACATTCTACGAGAAGAGTTTATGAGGCCATCTCCCTTAGTGCATTTTCGTGACATAAATCTCTTCAGCTCTTGCAGCCGTGGTGCCGCCCTGATCAATTCTTCGAGCAGCGTGCGGCCTCTAAAACCAGCGGCCAGCTCTTGAAGATACGGTGTGACCTGATATATCCCTTGAGCAATGTGCAGCCTCTAAAACTAGCGGCCAGCTCTTGAAGCCACGGTGCTGACCTGATCAATTCTTCGAGCAGCGTGCGGCCTCTAAAACAAAAGACCAGCTCTTGCAGCCACAGTGCCGCCCTGATCAACTCCTTGAGCAGCGTGCGGCCTTTAAAACCAGCGGCCAGCTCTTGAAGCTATGGTGTGACCTGATCAATTCCTTGAGTCTTTGCAGCGTTTTGCATCTAAAAGCAGAGACCAGATCTTGCAGCCGTGGTGCCGCCCTGGTCAATTCCTTGAGCAGCGTACGGCCTCTAAAACCAGCGGCCAGCTCTTGAAGCCACGGTGCTGACCTGATTAATTCTTAGAGCAGCATGCGGCCTCTAATACAAAAGACCAGCTCTTGCAGCCACAATTTCGCCCTGATCTATTCCTTGAGCAGCGTGCGGCCTCTAAAACCAGCGGCCAGCTCTTGCAGCCACAGTGCCGCCCTGATCTATTCCTTGAGCAGCATGCGGCCCCTAAAACTAGCGGCCAGCTCTTGCAGCCACAGTGCTGACCTGATCAATTCCTTGAGCAGCATGCGGCCTCTAAAACCAGCGGCCAGCTCTTGAAGCCACAGTGTCGCCCTGATCTATTCCTTGAGCAGTATGCGGCCTCTAAAACCAGCGGCCAGCTCTTGAAGCCACAGTGCCGCCCTGATCAATTCCTTGAGCAGCATGCGGCCTCTAGAACCAGAGATCAGCTCTTGAAGCCAGGGTGCTGACCTGATCAATTCATCGAGCAGCATGCGGCCTCTAAAACCAGAGATCAGCTCTTGAAGCCAGGGTGCTGACCTGATCTATTCCTTGAGCAGCGTGCGGTCTCTAAAACCAGCGGCCAGCTCTTGCAGCCACAGTGCTGACCTGATCAATTCCTTGAGCAGCATGCGGCCTCTAAAACCAGAGATCAGCTCTTGAAGCCAGGGTGCTGACCTGATCTATTCCTTGATCAGCGTGCGGTCTCTAAAACCAGCGGCCAGCTCTTGCAGCCACAGTGCTGACCTGATCTATTCCTTGAGCAGCGTGCGGTCTCTAGGACAGAGCGGCCAGATTTGACATCTTCAGCGTTGCTCCGTGGAACTTCTCAAAGTGGAACTTATTATCCGCGCTAAATATGATTTTGATTTAAATTATGAAAACTTCATTTTGTATTGAGATTTAATATTTCTTCTATATCTATACATTCTAAACTTGTAATTTCAAGCCTGCCTAGTAACTAACTTAGAAATATTTATTTCATGTTTAACATTATTTAACTCCATTGTTGCTAGGTTCATTCTAACACAATCCACCCATTTTTTGAAATATATTTACTTTACATTCATATAACACCCTGTCACCTAAACTGTTATCCAATTAACTAACAGGTATCTTTAGAAGAAATATATCTGCCGGCCGCCGGACCTACAGTCCTGGATATTTCCAGTTGGTCTCGAGGACCACACCATCTCTTCAGCGGCGAAGTACGTGATCTACGTATTCTTCAAAGATCGCTAAATGCGTGGTGTCGGTGGAGACCCGCTGGCGATTCTCCACCAAACTCTGCAGCGCTGGCAGAGGCGCCATATTCATTGTACATAGTGTATATAATGCATCTTTTTTTTTAAATCGTGCAGACTGTGCACTTTGAATGTATTGACAAGATGTCAATAAAATTATTTTAATTGTCTATAGAAGAAAGAATTCCAAATGATGCGCTTCGATTCTTCCATTTAAGATTCCACAAGGCACAGCACTAATTAAACACTTTAATGTTCAGACTTTACTCCCCTCTCTCTTGGGGAGGCCATCAACTTTCTTTCTATTTAAAATAAAGAGAGTGATAAAACTATTTGAGTTATTCTATATACAGTTACGAGCGTCATTCCTCATCTCCTAATCAATCAGTCGTCAGTTTTCATCGCTGTCACCGTTTGCTTTTTTTTTTAATGGCGCCCTCCTATTGGTTGGCTACGGTCACGCCACCTTTGCCCCCCCCCCACTCGCCTTTTCGTATATGTAATTATTGTGTTGGAGCGGGTCGCTCCTTAAATAAATTCATATATTAGTTAATAACCAAATGGAATCCTCTCTTTCTTTTTCCCTGTAAGAGACGCCTACGGAAGCCAACAGTACATAGACAGATAAAGCACATAGGCTATAGTTATTAACTAAAATATGCATTTATTTAAGGCGCCAATTTATAATTGTAACAAATAGTATTTGAATCAAAACATTCAATCGGGTAAAACATGGGCGTTGCCCGGGTCATTCGGCTAGTTGATTAAAACTACAAGAAAATAAAGATACTTCGGCCAGTAAATCTTTTTAATACCTCGACGTTTCGACAAAAATCTCTTGTCCTCATCAGGAACAAACAAAAATTAAAACATTTGGCGTTAAAAATTATTCTAATAATAATAATAATGTTTAACGCCTTGCCAAATGTTTTAATTTTTGTTCCTAACGAGGACAAAAGATTTTTGTCGAAACGTCGAGATAATAAAAATATTTATTGGCCGAAGTATCTTTATTTTCAAGAAATATGAATGCCGGCCAGGCAGCTTTTATCTTTACGAAGAAAATAAGACATAATCCAAGTATAAGGTTGTCCCGAAAGTTTGTGTTTTTCTTATTACTTGGCGAATAATATTATTACTTGGTGAATACATAATACAAAGACATTATACATAATTGTAAAACGACATTTGAAAATATCCCGCATGTGTTTCTTTTCAACGAAAATTCAAAATTTATTTCAAGGAGAAATAACGATTATTTCTAACCTTTTGGATGAGGTATGAAAGGGTGAATTGTGAAGAGTAATGATAAACGGAAAAATAAAAGTGTCCAGGGATGGGAAACGAACCCACAGTGTTCCGCTTACCGGGCAGATGCCATGTCCACTAGGCTACCCTGGACACTTTTATCTTTCCGTTTTTTATTACTCTTCACAATTCACCCTTTCATACCTCATCCAAAAGGTTAGAAATAATCGTTATTTCTCCTTGAAATAAATTTTGAATTTTCGTTGAAAAGAAACACATGCGGGATAGTATTTCAAATGTCGTTTTACAATCACAAGCCGCATTATATTATATTGTATTATACATAACTAGTAGAAAAGCCCGTCCAAGGACGGAATCGGCTAGAGCAGGTGGATTCCTAATTTTATTTCTCACATTCCTTTTTGATACTTAATAATATGTAATCGGAAGCGTTCGAGGTAAAATAACGTTCATGGTCCGTCAGGGATCGATCCCCTTCCGAGCGTTGCAACATTTTACCTTTCGGGTCATTTTATTGATATTTTTTTAATTAACATTTTTACTTTAAAAGAGGTGAACTTACAATGAATAAATTTCTTTGTAGACAACATTTTTGGTGAAGCAAGCTGAACTATTTTCAAGAAGCCTTCCTTGCTTGCTTCCGTGGATTATTTTTATTTTAACACACTTAGAGCTTTTCACCCTAGAAAAAGCAACATATAACTGACCATGGCTAAAAACTGGTTCAGGTAAATAGATGCCAACCATTTCAAGGGTTTGGCCTTGTGATTTATTTATTGTCATAGCGAAGGCTAATTTTACAGGGAACTGTCCCCTTCTGAGAATGAAAGGAATCTCAGAATGTATTGGGGCCAAGTAAACTCTCGGAATAAATACAGATTGATCTACTGCAGTGCCAGTCCGAACCTTTGCAATAATTAAATTAGGTAACAATTTAGTTTCTACTAATCTCGTCCCGTTACAAAGACCTCGCTTTGTGTTTAAGTTTCGAAGAAGCATTATGATTGCTCCAACTTTTAGCTTCAGCTTATGAAGTGGCATTCCCGAAGGGTTAAGGCTGTTGAGAAATTCCGGTGGATAGCTCTCATTATCTTCAGGTGTCGCATCATCTATTGAGTCTGAGCTGAAATACGTTATGGAGTCACCTTCAAGGATATCTAAAACTCGGTTGTTGATATCATCAACATCCACATTTCTGGGACAAAGTATAGCCTTATCGGTATACTGTTCAAAGTCAGAAGGAAGCAATTTATCTCCATAAATTTTTTTGACTAAATCGCCATTGAAAACCATTTCAGATGGTATTTCAAATGTATCGGAGTCTAAGCCAAGATCATTTGTTAGCTCGCCATTTCCAAGCTTTAAAAGCCAGGCACTAAACTCTGGGTCAATTGACCTAATATTATTGTCTAATTTCAAAATATGAAATTTTTTCCATAGAGGATGAAATTTAATACTTGATTCTTCAATTGCAGCTTGAGTTACATGTGGAACAACAGGCAAAGTCTGTCGGAAGTCCCCTCCAAAGACAATGGTTTTACCACCAAGTGGTTTTTATTTTGCATGATTTCTTTCAAGAGATTATCAATGCATCTAAGAGCATCTTTTGGTGCCATGGTAGCTTCATCATAAATTATGACCATGCTTCTCGAATCTGTTTGGCGTCATCTGAAGTCATTCGCATTGATGATGTAGATGTATCCAACAGAGGAACAGGAAGTTTAAACTGCGAGTGATAGGTTCTTCCACCTTCTAGTAGATTTGCAGCTATTCCTGTTGACGCAACTGGTAATGCAATACCATTGTTGCCACGAATAGTGCTCAGCAGTGTCTTATAAAGAAAAGTCTTGCCACTTCCACCAGGGCCGTCCAAGAAAAATAACCTTTGTGGAAGGCTGTTATCGTCTATTGCTTCAAAAGCTAATTTTTGTTTTGCATTTTGATCGATTTTTTTTTCGCATTTCATCTGCTTTATTCTTTTCAGCTTCTGCATTATAAGTACTGACAGAAAAATCTGACACGTCAGGTGGAACTGGCAAATCAAAATCCCGGCAACTTTTGCCATTTGCTGTAAAGATATTCTGAATGTCTCGTAGGACACAATCAGTAAAATATTGGCAATCTGATGTGTGTCCTTCGTGTAACCTTGCAAAGTCTTCGCATAAAGGCTTTTTGTATTTAGAAAACAGATCAGGGATATTGTGAGGCACAGCTAAAATGCAAATATGTGCAAACAATTCCCTTAATTGACGTGGCATTTTTTCACCTGCTGCTTCATGCAATGTATTATCCCAGACTTTATCGTCTTCAAAAAGAGATCGGGCTTGAGCTGCCTCTTTGAAACTTTGGTAATGGATACCGTTAAAAGTTTTCAGATTTTCAAAAGATGTTGCTCCGGATATATGAAGTAATAGCAACCGAAGACAAAATCGTTCACTCTCTGATTGAATATTCACAGAGTACATTCTACCAATAGTACTACCTGCTCCTCTCTGTCTCGGGGTCCACTTTCGTAGTCTTTTGTCAAAAACATAATGCTGTGGAATATCTCCATAAAGAATGTTTCGCGCGTTTTCATCTACTTGGTTCAGTTTAAACCAAGCCGTCAACGTTGTATCTTTGTTCCCTGCTTGCTGTACAACTTCTTCAATGTTATCTTCATTGAAGCATATTGATTGTTGTCCAGGCAAATGCACCTGTAATCTCATAATTGAGTGGCTCTGCTGATGCATAGGAAAACTAAATAGTCTCCAGCCGGCTTCTGGGGCACTGACGTATCTGGAGTCCATGTGAGATTTGATTTCGTCATGATTCAATGTTGCATGTTCTGTAATGCTTATGTTGGCGCAGTCTGTCATACACATATTTAAAGAGGTACTTTACGCTTTTTACAGAAGCACAGCACTCCACGTTAATGTGGCAGTTATATCTTAGACTAAGCATTGGACAGTATGGAACAATCCATGAGTTATCGATATATTTGCCATTTACGATAGCTTCAACGCCATTGTTTCTCCGTTTATATCGTGGATACCCGCTAACATTTACCAAGGTCTCTTCTTGGAATTGTTTAGGGAATTCCTTTGAGCAATGGCCATCAACCATGCAAGGGGAATTTAAATTATGCTCCCCACATGGTCCATGTACCATATGCCTTGTGACTATTTCATACAGCCGAGGACGCGTTTCTTGGTCAGGTATTTCAGCAGATATAAATTGATCTATTCTTTCAACAGTGTTTGGTTTATCTTCAGGTGTCAATATTATCAGTATATGGGCATGAGGTAATCCCCTTTTTTGAAATTCAATTACATGAATACTTGCAATTGCTTTACCAAAAAAATCCTTTCTTTTAATTTGTTCCAAAAGAACGTCAAGTTTCATTTTAAATACTCGAACTACTAAGTCTGGTCGGTTTTCTACAGATTGGCCCTCTTCTAAGTTTTCAACTATTTCAAGCCATTTCGGATTGCATGTCATCGTGACAAAGAAATCAGGCTTCCCATGTTTTCGAACAATTGCCATGGCGTCCTGATAATTTTGAGCCATGTTTCTTGGGCTACCTTGGAATGAGGATGGAAGAATTACTGCTTTACCTGGCAGCAGTGGTACACCTTGGGCAGCAGCCTCGCTTTGAATATAATCCATTAATCCTGTGTATAATTCAGTGCGCATTTTTTTTTATTTTGTCTAATATATTGCAGGCGATTGCTTTCCAATTTAACATAAGCATCGACAAAGTACTGTTGGGTTAATTTCCCAGCGCTTAATAAAGGATTAAATTCATCCCTGATTGAAAGTCGATATTCATAATACTGCATCTGAGTAATCCGAGTCCTAGGATTCGCTGCGGGTGCTCTTTGAACATTTCTAACGCATGAGGGGTTATAACTTAGTTTGAGGTTAGGTGTCCAACTTTGGTCCCCATATGGAAATAAGATAGGGTAAACCATTGGTTCTAAGTTTGGATTCAATATTGAGATTCTTTGTGTTTTCCTTTCATTAGGCAAACTACGGCAATGGATTATCAAGTCACGTTCGCCATCAGCATTCTGAAAAATGATAGCAACTTCATTTGAGCGTGGTGCATTGTATCGTCGCTGATCATTTTTTTCTGTCTTGGATAATTCCAAGAGATACAATAGACGGTTCAGTATTATTCGCAGTTGCCTCTTGCATACATTCTTTCTCCACCTCGTGGAGCATTTTACATGCATCCGCAAAGGGATTTATGCCAGCAATGTATAAACTTAACAATTTCATCAAATCTGGGTTGCATCCCGAATTTTTGGAGATAATCATTCTTTGTCGTGCTGCTTCATCAGGATCTAAAATGTACAATTGAGCAAAAACTATTTGATCATCATTTTCAGGATGCAAGGCACCTGAGCGGTGATAAATCTGTCCGTTGATTCGGAAACAATAGGGCCCATATCCAGGAGGAGGTGCAAGGTTTGCTCCCATTGAAGCGAATGCTAGGGCACTGTTGACGGAACGGATGTTTTCCTTGAAGTTCTTTGAAAGTTGATGCTTTCCAGTCATTAAACTTTCAAGTAGTTCAGAGGTTTGAATCGGTTCAAGTTCGACTTTTCCTTTGGAACAGCATTTATGAAAAGTTTTACTGTATGTCGTTTGTTCCAATTCGAAATACTTTGCTCTACATTTTGGGCAAACTTGATCAAGTTGGCCACAAAAGTGCAGGGGAATTTGATCTTCCTCGAAACATGTCCCTGTTGGCAAAGGTAGAATATCTCCCTGTCGAATTCTTTGCATCCTCAGCCTACTGTTTTCCCTTTGAAGGGCTCTTTGATTTTCGCTCATATTCATTCGGTATTGCCGTTGTTGTTCATTATGCCGTTCTCTTACGGGTGAATTTAAACGTCTTTGTCGCTGCTATTCAATACGACGTTGCTTTGCTTCGATGGCCTCAACAATAGAAAGGGCTCTTTTAGGAGACATTGTTTATAAAAATAAAATAATCAAGCTAAATTAAAAATAAAATTATTTAAATTATTTTATTTATATATAAATTATTCACCGAATAAATTGCCGAAAGCAAAAAATGACTAATAAGGTCAGAATAGAATAAAATAAAGGATAGTATCTTTATTATGATTAAATAAGATAAATGAAAAATTAAATATGTGGTTAAATATGAGAGATTAAATACGGCTATTTATTTTAAATGTAATTATTACATGACGTTTATTAAAAATTATATAAAAGAAATAAAAGTAAAAAAGAAGTAATTCGAAAAGAATTAGAAGTAAAAATGACAATAGTCCTTTTTTATGATAAGATCAAATGATGAGTGAAATGATTTATTTCTAATGTTTGATTAAAAATAAAATAAAAGTGTCTAAAATAGTCCAATTTAAATTTTTTAAAAAGTATTTAAATAAAAATTGCTATAATCATTGTTGAAATATTTTTAAAATAGAAAATATCGATTAAAATGAAAATGTTGCTATGAAAGTGTAAAATTTTGTCATATTGAAGTTTAAAATGTTATCTTAAAAGTTCAGAACCTATAACTAATGATTGATTAAAACATATATAAAATGTCTAAAATAGACCTTTCAGAAACAAAAAAAAAGTATTTCGATAAAACTAAAATGTCATTTGTAAATTACTAAAATATTTTTTATATTTAAAAAAAATTCGATTATAAAATTAAAATGTTGTTATTAAAGTGTAGAATTTATAAAAGCGTATTATAAACTTTAATCAAACGGGATTCGCGTTGTACATAATAAAGTTTTATTTTAAACACAAATGGCTATTTCAAAATCAGAAAGGTCTCTGAGACTTAATCCTGCAAAATCTGTACATTGCTGTTTCCATCTTAACAATCACAGAGCTGAAAGAAAACTCAAACTATTTATCAATAACTCTCAGATAACTCATAGCGAACATCCCAAATACCTAGGCATTCATCTTGACCGCACTCTCACCTTCAAAACTCATCTCACCAAGTTAAAGGGGAAACTATCATCACGTAACAATATCCTCCATAAGCTGGCCGGCTCTTCCTGGGGCAGTGATGCCAACACCCTGCGTACTTCTGCCTTGGCATTGATCTTCTCCACGGCTGAGTATTGTGCTCCAGTCTGGGAGGGGAGCTGCCACACGAAGCTAATAGACACACAACTAAATTCTACCTTACGAATTATAACAGGAGTTTGCCAACCTACAAGAATCGACTGGCTTCCAGTTCTTGCTCACATCTCTCCGCCTGAGCTACGCAGAAAGGAAGCCACCAAGAAAATGTACCAAAAACTCTTGGACTCGCCCGACCTCGAAATTAACCCAATCCTACAGTCTCCCCCAAAACATCGACTAAAATCAAGGAAGCCGATATGGTCCAGAGGAAACCAACTTCTCTCCCAAAATTTTAATATCTCAGAAGCATGGACAAATTCCTGGATCAGCTCCGATATCCCAAACAAGAACCTCATCACAAGCCCAAGTGTCAAGATCCCAGGTTTTTCCCTCCCTCGACGAGAATGGGTGCTTCTAAACCGCTTTAGGACAGGACAGGGAAGGTGTGCAGAGCTGATGAAGTTATGGGGCTACACCAAAGATCCAAATTGTGCCTGCAACGTCCCACAATCAATGTCCCATATACTAGACGACTGCCCGCTGTACAAATTCAATGGAGGAATCTCCAATCTCCACTCTGTCACCCCGGAAGCCCTGAACTGGCTGAAGGCCTTGCCTCTCAGACTTTAATGACCGATATGTCCTCACTTCTTTTTTCTAGATTTGGTTCATTTTGTCTCCTCTCTAATTGTAAAGATGTTGCTGTATCACCTCATAAGCATAAATAAATAAATAAAAAATCAGAAAAATTAGAAAAGTTCGTCTATTATGATTGAAAAAGGTTCAATTAAAATTAATTATTATTTTTTAAAAAGTTGAATTCTATATTTTTTCGCTCATATACATTTAAAAACATATTATTCAAAATTATAGCTTGGTTATGTTTAAATGCGATGTTTACAAAAATCAATAAAAATAGTACAATAATAAATTTATGCCATTTTGATTATATTTATAGATGGTGATATAAATATTCCCTAAATAGCGTTTTCTAATTATATTATTATCAAATATCTTTATTTATTGAGGATATATAATCGGCTTAAGTTTTTTTTATAAACATTTAAAAATTTCATTTAACAAATAATTATATAATTAGTTATTATATATATAATAATATTCACCGAATAAATTGCCGAAAGCAAAAAAATGACTAATAAGGTCAGAATAGAATAAAATAAAGGATGAAAACAAAAACCAAACAGACCTACAGCCGGCCACGTCACTTAACTACGTAACTTGAACACGTGACACAGAATGGACCAATCCTATTCGGCTTCAACGAACAAACGCTTTATTATATGTGATGGCGAAAATATTGATATTTCAATTTTTTGCATGTATTTACGAACTTTTAGGATAACCTTGTAAATGAATAGTGCGTGACATATCAGCATTTTTACCATCATCAGACAAAAGAATAAATGAGAAAAAATATTACAGCATGTTAAATAGTGTTATTTAAGTACATGCTGTGATATTTTTTCTCATTTATTATTTTGTCTGATGATGGTAACAATTCTGTTACCAAAGCAGCACACTCTATTAATTTATTTGGATTAGGTCTTAATGCTCAAAACTGGGCAACTCTGTGCTTCACTTCCATCAATAATTGACAATATGATCCAGAATAAGTATATTGCTACGGCGTTTTATGGTTTCCACAAGCCCATATCTCAGAAGAAGGCCAAGTGACACTCACTCCTCACTTTCTTACTGCTACTCTTTTTGTGTTGTTTTTCTTGCTTCCCTCTTTCTTGTTTTCTTTTTCTTCTGTCTATATTGCGATTTCACCGCCACTCTGTGTTGTGACGACGATCTAAATTCTATAGAGGTAGTCACTCACCTCTATTCTTGGTCGGCGGGGTTGAAGGTTCAAAGTTAAGGCGTCGTTGTTTATAACACTTTTAAAATATACGACGAAAACAGGAGGGAAAATTATATTTATTACAATTTAAGAAAATAAGTAAAGTATTATTTAAACATTTACACTAAAAGAATCGGAGATCAGGGCAAATTCTAGCGTTCGAAAAAAAAAGTTGTTTCAAGTTCTTCCTCTATTGTTTCCTCATTTTTGCCGCTGCATCCCCGTAGCTGCCTCCGCCGGCCTCCCATTGGCTGCTTCGGACGTCTTCTTTTCCAACATTTCTCCCACCTTTGAGTTGGCGTCTCGACGACTCAAACATGGGAAGGAAAAGTTCAGTAGATCCAATCGGTTGGGTCTCTTGATGGGCCGTCCGTAACTTGACACAACATTCGGGGTAGCAATGTGATGTTGCTCTTGTTGTGAAGTCAAAGGGTCCTCTTCAGTTGTCAATCGAACTTCTTGTGTGGGAGATCGCTCCGTTAGAGGGTCTCGACATCTTATCTCGGGCGTTATCTCTAAATTGTAGAGTTTTTGAATAGGTCGTATTTTATCACCTGATGAAGTTTTCACTTTCGCAACCCTCACAAGTCCGTCTTTTCCTGGATAGAGTTGGATTATTCTGGCTAACGGCCAGTGTAGTCTCTTTAAACTCTCTTGTCCAATGAGTACCATGTCTCCCACCTTGAGTGGTATGGTAGTCTTCAGGCGTCTCGTTTCTTGTCTCAGGAATCCAAAATATTCGATACGAAATCGTTCTCTAAGATCTTCTCGTACACGTTTGATATATTGATATTTGCGGGAGAGGGTCTGGTTATCAATCAAGTCCAGGTCTGGAACGCCAACCTCTCTGACCTCATGTAAGAACAACGAAGGTGTCAATGGAGCGAGATCCTCACTTTCTTCAGTTAGGTAGGTCAGTGGGCGTGTGTTCATCAAGCTTTCGACGTCACACATTACCGTGGAAAGTTCTTCATATCCCAAGGAGGTTTGACCGAGAATCCTAAAGAGCAATTGTTTCATCATTCCAATCAAACGCTCCCACCATCCACCCCACCAAGGAGCACCAGGCGGTATGAATTTCCAGGTGATGTTTTTCAATGTGGGATCACATTTTAATCTCGAAAAATCAATCTTCTTTAAAGCATTAGCTATACCTTTGAAATTAGTCCCATTATCCGAATACACAATCAATGGTCGGCCCTCTTCGAGCAATAAATCGGCGGAAAGCTTGGAGGAAGGCTTCCATAGACAAAGATGTCACAAGTTCCAGATGAACTCCTCTATACACTGTACATGTGAAGATGACAATCCATGCTTTCTTCTTATTCTTTAAGATAAGATGTCCAGTTAGATCAACTCCTACTATTTCGAAAACTGCAGCATCTCGTACTCTGTCTTCTGGTAATGATGTTGACTCGACGGTAGCTGGTGTCGCGGTGAATCGTTTACAGCGAATGCATTGATTGATGATCTTCTTGACGGTTTTCCTGGATCTTAGTATCCAATAGTTTTCTCTCAGAATACCGAGGAGAGTTTGTAGACCGGCGTGCCCGTGGGTTTCATGGTTCCACCTGATGAGCAAAGAAACCAAAAAGTGATCTGAGGGCAATAAAATGGGCATTCTAAAATTAGCAAAATCTTCTCTTCTGCAAATTTTAGTTTTTATTCTCAAAATCCCTGAAGAGTCTACTAGCAACTTAAAGCCTTGTAGTTTCTTATCTTCATGCCCTGAAAACGATTCTCTCTGGATAAGTCTTATCAGTATTATTTCTGACTTAGTGATTTCCTCTGTACTGAGATCTTCTGAAATTATCTTTCTTCTATCAATCTTGGCGTTGTTGAAGAATCTGTATATCCAGGCGGTGATTCGTACTATTCTCAAAAAATGGGAATAACGTCCAAATAAATTTTCATTTTCTCTTGTCGTACACAAGGTGTTCAGGATGGTCTTGCGCCTTTCAGAATAAACAATCTCCAAATCAGGGATAATGGTTGATTTGGGCCACTCTTCTTGGGATACCTTTAACCATGCAGGTCCCTCCCACCATCTTGTCTCCTTAAGTGATTCTGCTGAACATCCCCGAGATGGGAGGTCTGCCGGGTTTAATCGGCCTGGTATGTGGCGCCAAGATTCGGGGGAGCTAAGATTATGAATTTCCTTAACACGGTTCATCACAAAGGCTGCCCAGTTGTCTTCCCTTTGGATCCAACAGAGAGCATTGGTCGAATCGGTCCAATAAAATCTTGGAATTTCCTCAAATTCCAGATCTTGTATGACGTTAGCTGCCAAACGAGCTCCAATCAGACAAGCCAAAAGCTCCAATCTTGGGATGGTGAGTTTCTTCAGTGGAGCTACTCGTGTTCGAGCCTGTATCAATTGGATGTCCACTCTATCTTCCTTTTCAATGCGGAGGAAAATACAGGTTGCATAGGCAAACTGACTGGCGTCGCAAAAGATGTGGAGAGTGGTTTTCTCTACATAGGAGTCCTTAAAACAAAGCCATCTAGGAATTTCTATGTTAGGCAAGTGTTTCAGTTTGCTAAACCACTTCCAAAATCTTTGTACTAAACATCCAGGTAGGACTTCGTCCCATGTCAACTTCTGTATCCAAGTTTCCTGTAATATCAGCTTGTGAATTAAAGTCACAGGACAAGCAACTCCTAATGGATCAAATATCTTGCTCGCTATTGAAAGTACTTTTCTCTTGGTGGTTGGTCCAATTAATTCAAAATCTTCCAAACCAATTGTCAGTGTGTCTCTATCAGTATTCCATGTTATTCCTAAAATGTTCACTTCCTTATTCAGTTGGTTCATAAGAGAAAAGTCTGTAACGTTACTCACCCAATCTCGGAGATTGAAACAAGCTGTAGAGAGCAGTTCAGTAGGTTCTTTCACGAATTTCTCCGTTTCTTCAACATTCTGAAAACTGGATAAACAATTGTCAACATAAAAGGATGATTTCAACTGTTCAGCTGTGATTTTTAAATGTTCAGGAGCCTTATCTAAGTGGAGAGATAAGGTAGCCTTTAAAAGATACGGACTAGTGGTAATTCCAAAAACAACCCTTTTATGTCGATACGTGATTAATCTTCCGTCTTCTGTGTGCCACAGGTATCGTAAATAATCTCGGTCTTCTTCTTTTATTCCAATTTGTAAAAATGCTTTCTCAATATCGGAAGAGACACCAACTTCATATTTCCGGAATTTATTTAAAAGTCTTGGTATAATTTCTATCAAATTGGGTCCCTTATCCAGACAGTCATTCAGGGAAAGTTTACCTCTCTTCCGGGCCGACGCATTGAATACTGGCCGTATTCTAGAAGTTTGACTGTTCCTTTTATACACTGGTCGATGTGGCAGGTAGTGTACACCATCTAGTTTATCCTCTCTGGCATACTCGATTATCCCCTGTTTCATCCATTCTTCAAAGATTTGTCCATACTCTTTCATGTCTCCAACTTCTTCAAGTTTTCTTCTTACAGACCTTAGTTGGTTTTCGGCTAGATCTTTATTCGAAGGAATCCTTTCCTTGTCTTGCACCCAGGGTAGAGCTACCTCATAGCGCCCCTCGATATCTCGCGTTGTGGTGTGGGCGAAATGTTCCTCCATTTCAGCTTGTAATGACTGAGTCTTCTTCTCAACCTCCGCGTCAGAGACTCCAATTGCATCTAATTTCCACAAGTTTTCTAGATCCAAAGATAGAAGTGTGGTCACGCAAAGGGAGCTGATGTCATCTCTCACCTCCGTTGGAGGAATCTTTCCCATCACAGTCCATCCTAGTTTGGTACGGATTGCCACCAGTCCAGATGAGATCCTTCTCTGATCATCAGTTAGCAATCTCCCGGCGATGTCCGCGCCTATAAGGACTTCTATACGGTCTCTCATCAAATCAGACACGTCGAGTTCTTCACTCCCTTCTAACAATGATCTTGGACACACCGGAGGTATGCTTCCACAGATAAGGGGTTGACCTAGTGCTTCAAACTCACAGCGATAGGAATTATTGATGTCAGATAAATGAATGGTATAGACCTCATGTTCAACTACGTCGGTACTCGATCCTCCAAACAAGGAATGCCGGAAGAACTCTCTCCTAGATTGTTCGTATTCCATTTCCATTGCTGTGCTATGTAAAATATACGATCTTTGGGATCCGGTGTCTATTATAGCCCGTGCCGTCTTCTCCGTTCTGTTCCCTTTGAGGGTCACTCTCAAAGTAGGTAACAAGACGTCTGGGGAGGTTGATAAGTTGGCGAGAGTTTCATCTTGCACCGTTGGAGACTTGGAAGATCCACCTCTATCTAAAATCAGTTTTGTGCACATGACATCCAGGTGGGAAGACATGTTGCAGATCGAACAACGGACTACATTTCTGCAAAATTTACTTAAATGAGAAGGCCGAAGACATTTATAACAAACGCCTTTTTTCTTCATGAGTGATCTCTTTTCGTTTAAACTAATATTAGCTGCAAAGTCACACTTAGGGCTTCCATGGTTGTCTTTACCACAAAATACACATTCATTCGATTTGTGAACTGAATTCAAAAGTTCTGAAGCTGTCGCAATTGGTTTTTCATTGTAGAATCTTGTCTTTGGATGTTTGTTTACCAAATTAGGTTTAGAAGTTGATTCATTCCCGGTACCGATTTCGTTTCTAAAACTCTTCTCCCGTGCAGTTAATTGTCTTTCCAGAAAGGTAATCAAGTCATTAATTACATAACCTGTCGGGAGTTCTTTGTTCAATTCCAAATTAAGGTCTGCAGGTAGAAGCTTTATTATTATCGGGCACAACAGTTGTCCGTAAACATCAATGGACACGTTTAGTGACTCGAGACTTCTTATATGAACAGAAAGGTTGTCAAAAAGTTCGCGGAAGGTTCTTACATCGCTTGATGTTTTGAGTGGTCTCATTGACAACAAATTGTTCATATGTCGGCTAATCAAAATGTCTTCTCGCCCAAATCTGTCTTTAAGCAATTTTATAGCTTTCTCATAATTGTCCGCAGATAAAGCGAAACCTTCGACTGTGTTTAGTGCAGTTCCGCCGAGATGTGACTTCAGATAGTTAAATTTATCGATCGGGTTCAGTGAGTTGTTCTGGTGTATAGCTGCATCAAAAGAATTCCAGAACGTCAGCCATTCACTAAAGTTTCCATAAAATTTCGATATCATCAATTTCGGAAGTTTCACAGTCGTGCAGGAAGGTACATAATGTCTCATTTCGTTTTCGTCTATTCGTGAGTTCGAATTCGGTATATTTTCGCCCTGAAAATCTGATTGGCGAATCTTTTTATTTGCCCTAAATCTCCAAGTAATATATTTCTCTCGATATTCCTCTACGCCCTGTAATTCCTTCTCTAAATCGTCAGTTTCAAGAAGCGTTTCTATTTCGTGATCCACTACTTTAAGTTCGTTAAATGATTCATTCAATTGTTCTAATAATTCTTCAAGTTCAATTCTCATTAGCGTGTCAAGTCCACTTTCAATCTTATTGCATGTTTTCGTTAAATATGATCTGTTAACAGCACGCTTCTTTTTTAAACGTAGAATTAATTCTTCCGCCATCTTGTAAACAAAGCGGCAAGTAGGGTTAGCTAGCGAGTTCCAAAATGGTCAGCTCAAAATGCTTCCTTTTTTTCTTCTAGAATTTACCTTCAACAGTCCCGGCTGGGATGCCAAAAATATTGCGATTTCACCGCCACTCTGTGTTGTGACGACGATCTAAATTCTATAGAGGTAGTCACTCACCTCTATTCTTGGTCGGCGGGGTTGAAGGTTCAAAGTTAACCCTTTAAGCTCTAGGGCCCGAACGCTAACTATCACTATCAGGACCACACTAATTAAGCCTAAACTGATGATCAAGTAGTTGTTAAGTTAAAAATGTTATAAATAAATAAATATGATAGATAGAAGTGTTCTGTAAAGTGTAATATAATCCAGACTCCTCTCTCAACACAACAATCTGATTTTATTATACTGGAGTGAGTATTTAATTTTTTAATTGGGGGTTAATTATAATTAATTGAATAATCGACTTGAATTTTTCAAAATAAGGTTTTACAAATATAAAAAGGAATTTTAGATATATACAAGGCTATTTACAAAGCTAACACTTGTGTTTAAAAGCACAGACTGGATGCAAGCCTCTCTTGCACTTTGAACATATGGTTCTAGACCTCCGCTTCAGGCCTTCTTTTGTACACTCCACACATCTACTCTCTCTCTTTTCTGGAAGTTTTTCGAGTACTTCCTGGCTTGTTGAAGGCAGTACTGGAGGTTTCAAGTGATTTTTAACTAATTCATTTATTACTGAATAGTTAAACGCCCTTCTAGAAAGCTTGGGGTTGTCTTTGGTATGCTGTTCATATAGGATGAAGGAGTTTAGGAAAGCCCTGTGGAAGATGTTGAGGATCACCTTTCTATAAAATTTTCTTCCTTTTCTTTCATCCATATATGTATACAACATTTGATCATTGAGATCTACCCCTCCCATGTAGCTATCATAGCATATTTTCATCTGTGGGTAGTCTCTTTGGTCTGACACCTTCTTTTTGCCAGAAGAAGCATCACAAAATGTTGAGAGAAACTTCACTGGAGGTTTGCTCTTCTTTTCTTTGTAAGCCAGGGCCAGTAGATTATTATTTACCATATAAAGGGATTCATCAACACCTAATTTTGCACTTTTTAAGGTTTTAGGAAGTCCTTTCCTATTAGTTCTTATAGTACCAGTCAAATAAGTATGACTGTCCAGTAAGTCCTTGGCTAGGTTGATGCTGGTGAAAAAGTTGTCAGTTATCAAATGGTAACCTTTTCCAAGTAAACTGGATTCCTGGAGCAGATTCATTGGAACATCATAGGAAAGGGACTTGATAATTGGAGATAATTTCCCTTTATATGGCTTCATTCTCAGACAATAGCCAGTTTTAGATTCACAAAGCATCCACAGTTTGACTCCAAATCGACCATGGTGCTTTTGGGGCATATATTGTCTAAGACGAGTTCGGTTTTTTAGGCACACCAAGCTCTCATCAACTGTAAGATTTTGAGTAGGCTTATAATAATATATAAACTTGTTGTTCACATGCTCTATGAGCTTCTCAAATCTTGCAGTTGGGTTGTAATCAGGATGAGAACTTGGAACCAGGTTGGAGTCATCAATCAGAGAAAAGCAGCTGTAGAGCAACTCAAATCTCCCTCTAGACATAACTTTACCAAACCAGGGCGTCTCTAAAAGTTCATTCTTGCTCCAATAGTCCCTGATTTGGTTCTTCTTCACATTGCCCATATTGAAGATGACTCCAATAAAGGCCATCATCTCATCCAAGGTAGTGTCCTTCCAGGCCAGCTTCCTAGAAAATAGAGGCAATTTGTCCCTATTGCTTGCCAATAAAGTTTGGGCACATTTATTGGTAAAAGCCACAATTTCCTTCATCAAATTAATTGTTATGAATAACAAAAAGTATTCAATAGGCCGGATAATAGAGGGGGGAAGGTGCTGTGGGCCACAAACTTCTCCAAAAGTCAACGTTTTAGATGTGGAAAATGGAGTATAAACTCTTACCCAAGGACTTGGCTGGTTTTCATCCACTTCTTCATCAGAAAATTCATCTTCAAAAGTGTCTTCAACACTTTCTTCAAACTCAGAAGACAAAGAATAAACTTCAGTGTCCTCAGAAAATGCAGAGCATTCTGAACCGGAAGCCATTTTTAAAAAATTAAAAATAAAAAAAGGAAATCGCAAGACAAAGGAGATAAAAACACAGCTAACGTGTAGAGACAAGCCCAGAAGTGAGAAGGGAGGTGATAAAAATAGCCAGCCACCACCCCCTCCCCCACGAGGGGCCCTACAAGGAAGTAACGATAGATCGGTACCCCCGGCGCTCCTGGTGACGTTATAGGGTAACGATGGATCGTTACCTTGGCGCTTAAAGGGTTAAGGCGTCGTTGTTTATAACACTTTTAAAATATACGACGAAAACAGGAGGGAAAATTATATTTATTACAATTTAAGAAAATAAGTAAAGTATTATTTAAACATTTACACTAAAAGAATCGGAGATCAGGGCAAATTCTAGCGTTCGAAAAAAAAAAGTTGTTTCAAGTTCTTCCTCTATTGTTTCCTCATTTTTGCCGCTGCATCCCCGTAGCTGCCTCCGCCGGCCTCCCATTGGCTGCTTCGGACGTCTTCTTTTCCAACAGTCTATATCGTTGTTTCCTTTGTCTCACTGCTTTGTTCTTATGCATACCTCTGGTGAATCCTGTATAGGGTCAGTGACCCTAAATAAAGGCTTTTGTTGTTGGATTAGGTCTTAATGGTTTCAAGCTAAGGCTCTCATCAGTACAGGGGCGGCTTCAATTTCATAACATCCTATAAGAGGATGCCAGAAACCAAGGTATACAGGTTGTTGGCTCTTTGTCTGAATTTACCAAAACTGGTGTTGAGGCTCATTCATCACCAACAGTAAAGTAACTCCACCGTTGCCGGTCCCAAGCCCGGATGAAAAAGGAGGAGGGGGAGCAGTAACAAGCTCATTAAAAAACCTGGGCTCAGCTGGCCTGGCTGATAGTACCCTGTAAGGTCTCCTAATCCAGGGATACAGGATGAGCAGTGTTTGTACTCCATGTTAGGAGCAGCTGTACATGGCATCTGTTCCTCATGTCAGAGGCGGCCATTTCTTTTGGAGCTAAGTCGGCCTGCCACTGAGTAGTGCTCCCAGTCTTAATGACAAAGGCATTCTACTTCACCCAGTGTGGAGATAAGAAAGAAGACCAGTAAAGTTTTGCACTGGGGTGATGAACAAGTGCATTGTTATGATGCACAATTAACCCCACCAGCAAGTGCAAGTAACCAAACGGGGGGCTCTGGCACATTTGTAAGTGCAAAGTCAAACTGCCTTTCACATGTGTAGACATGTGGTGCACTTACAGTAAAAGCAGTTTCTACCCACCATGATTATCATGGCCTGTACCATGTATACTAGGGATAAGTAATATATTGTCACAGCCCACATAGAATCATGTAAATATTTTCATTAATAATTTAACTTATTAAACAAATCAAATTTGTTTATTCTTTGTTAACATTGTGCAGCGTTCTTCATTCTTTTTGTAATCTCACCAAAATAAAGCGTCAGCTTTTTAATGAGAACTCGATCTGGTTTATTCTACAGTACAATGGAAACCTCTGAGCAAAAACCATCTAAATCTCAAGGTGTAACAATTAATATATACAGTTATCAGAGTCATCAAGCAACAATTCTTAATAATCAATTCTGTCACCGTTTGCTTTTGTGAATGGAATAAATACCCAAATATGGCCATTTCTCATAACCATCGGTGGTTCAGTGGTAGAATGCTCGCCTGCCACGCGGGCGGCCCGGGTTCGATTCCTGGCCGATGCATTTTTTTTTTACAATTTTTAAAACTCATTTATATATTATACAAGAATGACATCCACGGCGCCAATTTATAATTGTAACGAATAGTATTTGAATAAAAGCATTTAATCGGGTAAAACCCGGGCGTTGCCCGGGTCATTCGGCTAGTATATATGTTAGAAATATTTACAAGGGGGGTCAGTGGAAGGATGGTCGAAACTGTTGGTTATCAACTGCTACGACTCAGGATTGAATCCCATATTGGGAACTTTTTTCTAATTAAAAAAAAAAATGCTCCAATGGTCCCTGATTCTTGCAAAAACCCAACCCCACCAGCGAGTGCAAGTAACCAAACGGGACTCTGGCACATTTGTAAGTGCAAAAGTTGAACTGCTTTTCACATGTGTAGACATGTGGTGGACTTACAGTAAAACAGTCGCTAACTACCCACCATGATTATTATGGCCTGTACCATGTGTACTTGGGATAAATTTTAAAAAATATATGTTGTAATATATTCCAATATATACATATATCCCCATATGTAATATAGTTATAGTATAACATCCAAAACTGTAAAAACAATTTGAATCACCAGTTTGGCCATGATGTAATACAAAACAAAATTAGATTGAGTGAGGTACTGTAATAATATTTTTAACAGTTTAATCAGCATAATTATTGTTGCACTGCAACTTGAAGAATCTGTGTTAGTTGGAGGTTGGTGGAAGGATGGTCTAAACCGTTGGTTTTTTACCGCTACGACCCGGGTTCAATTCCTGCATTGGGCACTTTATTCTGATTTAAAAAAAAAATTGCTCCAATGGCCCCCAATTTTTACAAAAGTCCAACCACACCAGCGAGTGCAAGTAACCAAACGGGGCTCTGGCAAATTTGTAAGTACAAAGTCGAACTGCTTTTCACATGTGTAGACTTGTGGTGCACTTACAGTAAAAACAGTCGCCTACTTCTACCCACCATGATTATCATGGCCTGTACCACGGGTACTAGGGATAAGCAAAAAAAAAATGTTAGGTGTGTGAAACATCTTCTACAGTAGAACAACCTCTCAGTAAAGGACAACACCAGAGCCAAAGTGTTCTTTACAGAGAGGTGTCTTATAGGTAATAAGGTAGAGCATCAAGATGGTCTGGCAAATGGTTCTTGTTATATATATTTTATTTGACATATCGAACGTGATATCCCAATTCAGGATACTTGCGCCTAAATATATTTTAGCAGCTTACTGGACTAGCAACTGGATTAAAAACATATTTAAAACTGAAACGATGGTTTTCTCAAACAGAAGAGAAAATCTAAAATGAATTTACAAAAATTATTGAATTTTACATAGGATTTTTGGTTATATACAAATTCGCACATTTCTTCGATAGGATAAAAATGATTACTTCTGTAGCTGTGAAAGTTCGGACATTCTATCAATAAATGTATTGAGTTTTCTTTTTCACAGAAGCAGCTAGGATCTTCCACTGCTCTGATTTTCGACAGAAATTCTCCAAAATTACCATGATTTGTGATGAACTGTGAGTTATAAAAATTTTGACGAAAATAAAAAGGAATTCCAAATGGGAAAAATTTCCGGAATGTTTCATTAGAGTTCGCTATAGTTTCTTTCAGCCATTCTATGAAGTTGTGGATTATAGTTGGGGCATGCGGTCTAAATAAATTAATTTCTTTTGATAAATTGGCCAAATCGTATTTTATTATCAAAGATTCTATGTGATCTGTGAGAATAGGTATTTTTGTCAAACTATGAATACAATTTGATGAGGTCGTTTTATAGGCTCTCACTACCCAAAGAAGAATCTGATATTGCTGAGAGTTTAATATTTGCTTACTTCTTTTATTAATAAATTTATACCATATTTCAGATCCGTAGGAAATGGTTCTTGTTATGGTAATATATAGATAATGTAAAGATTTAAGCACAAATGTTTCTTTTATACACAATATAAACTTCTACTGTCCTTACTGTGATAAAACAAATATATTGGGAGGGCTTGGCTCATCAGTGGTAAACCTCCCAGAAAACCATAGTTTTCTTGAAAACCATATCTGAGAATCTACTCTTCAGTGTAACATATAGAAATCAGAATCGTCCAATACAGTATTAGAGTTCTAAGAAACAGTCTGGTGGATTAGATTGGTGGAACTGCTGAGAGGGTTCACCACTGATGTGCCAAGTCCTCCCAATATATTTTTTCATCGCAGTAAGGACAGTAGAAGTTTGTATTATGTATAAAAGAATAATTCGTGCTTAAATCCATTCATTTTATATATATAGATGGCACGTTATTGCTTTGTAATAATTTATGGTAATGTATCCCCAATCCAGTAGAGTTGTGAATAAACTTGGAGCCACACACAAGGGGTAAATATTTTATTTTAGGCATCCAAAAA
>CP092871.1:2191775-2211336 GCA_030710605.1 Cordylochernes scorpioides | reverse complement strand
AAAAAAAACTTATAATAAAAAAGAGAACACATATATATATATATATTTGAAAGAAACTTATATTCTCCAAACCTGATACATAGAGGAGTCTGCTTGAAGACTAGCTGCTGAGGTGAGGGACATTGTCTTGTGACGACCAGTCGTGTCCATGTATCTCTCATCCTAAAATGGCAAACATAATCTCGGAGCGGGGGATATAAGCAAACTATGGGCTATATGGGTTGGTACGGTGAAACTAAAGTTGAATGCATTGAGGAGAGAGATATAAAGGAGTGTTTTTCATTCCTCAACAATCCTTCAATAAATTTAAATATTTCTAAATCCACAGGCCCTAGATGGTATCAATCACATTTCTCTTCTATCTGAACTTGGTACTAACTTAGCCCTAATTTAAAGAACTGGTTTGTCTACCCAAGAGGAACATCACCCCACTTCGTCGGGAAACAAAGGATTAAACTGTACAGACTTCATCCTTGCTATTGGCACTCTGAAGTCTGGCAAAATTATATGAATTTGGCTTCAATTTAATGGTGCAGCCATTGACTTTAACGAGTGCGGCATGTGATCCAACCAACCATGCAGCAATCAGGCACTTGGCAGCGGTGGTATCTCCACAGCTACAGGGGGCCAAGCAAAAACTAAAGAGCTCACTGCAGTGATGGAAGCAGGATAGGAAAGCTCACCGTACTCAAAGACTCCTGTGTCAACAAACAGAGATCTAACAAGATAGATAGATATAGAGATAGTGGTATAGAGAGAGAGAGAGATGACATAACACACACGGGTGGAACACAAACAATAAATAGATCACACACAACTTAAACAGAGAGAGATATAAGGCTGTTGTAGTGGGCCATGTTCCGTTTAAGGATGTCCGCGCAGGGACCCAGGACACGTTCAAATCGAGCCCGGTCCAGCTTGATGCACTTCAGAGGTCCCTTAGCCACTACGGTGGCGGCACGTGGGCGGTCCAGGAGTAGCGCAATCTCGCCTGGACACCAGGGAAAACATTGCGGACACCAACAGCACGACTTCTGCTACCTAGCCATGTTACAAGAGAGCAAATACCTCGCTGTAACACTTGGCACCAGGATTTAACCTTTGTTTTTCAGATTAAAGATACTTCGGCCAGTAAATCTTTTTTATTGTCTCGACAAAAATCTTTTTGTCCTCATCAGGAGCAAACAAAAATTAAAAAAATTGGCAAAGCGTTAAAAATAATTCTAAGGCTGCAAGGATTCTCACACGGTATTTCAAATTTTGTACAACATCTAAAGCAAGAGTCAAAAACAAATATTTAACTCACAAAAGACTATGATCTTTTAAATAAATCATAGTCTTTTGTGAGTTAAATATATGTTTTTTGACTCTTGCTTTAGATGTTGTACAAAACTTGAAATACTGCATGAGAACTCCCTTACAGCCTTAGAATAATTTTTAACGCTTTGCCAATTTTTAAAATTTTTGTTCGCTCCTGACGAGGACAAAAGATTTTTGTCGAGACAATAAAAAAGATTTACTGGCTGAAGTATCTTTAATTTGAAGAACTAAGAATACCAGCCAGGCAACTTGATCTTTACAATTAACCTTTGTTGTTAGAGCCATGGTTGAGATCTCAGAAATA
The DNA here is from genome assembly GCA_030710605.1 of Cordylochernes scorpioides. NCBI lineage: Eukaryota > Metazoa > Arthropoda > Arachnida > Pseudoscorpiones > Chernetidae > Cordylochernes > Cordylochernes scorpioides. The sequence continues at coordinate 2,209,712 of CP092871.1, read as the reverse complement.
TAACATTATAACCAGGTGTTATAACTCCAGACAGATAAAACTAAAGAGGAAACCACATGCTATGCTTGTCCTGCCAGTTGTGTCAATGCTGTGCACCTCCAACCTCCATAGCACACATGTGATCACAACTCCAGACACGGTGAGGTATCAGAAACCTTCAATTTTTATAGTTGCTCTATATATTACGGCCCACTCTTAGGGGGAACAAATTATTTTTTCACTGCAGGAACTTTAAAGTGAAATTTACCCAAACCTTGTCCATTTGTCATGGCTAAACAGTAAGGCAAAATCGATGAGATGGTCACCTATTAAGCACCTGAGGTGACCTATTGAGCACCTGAGGTGACCTATTGAGCACCTGAGGTGACCTATTGAGCACCTGAGGTCACCTATTGAGCACCTGAGGTCACCTATTGAGCACCTGAGGTGACCTATTGAGCACCTGAGGTGACCTATTGAGCACCTGAGGTGACCTATTGAGCACCTAAGGTGGACCTATTGAGCACCTGAGGTGACCTATTGAGCACCTGAGGTGACCTATTGAGCACCTGAGGTGACCTATTGAGCACCTAAGGTGGACCTATTGAGCACCTGAGGTCACCTATTGAGCACCTGAGGTGACCTATTGAGCACCTGAGGTGACCTATTGAGCACCTAAGGTGGACCTATTGAGAACCTGAGGTGACCTATTAACACCTGAGGTGACCTATTAAGCACCTGAGGTGACCTATTGAGCACCTGAGGTGACCTATTAACACCTGAGGTGACCTATTGAGCACCTGAGGTGACCTATTGAGCACCTGAGGTGACCTATTGAGCACCTGAGGTGACCTATTGAGCACCTGAGGTGACCTATTGAGCACCTGAGGTGACCTATTAAGCACCTGAGGTGACCTATTGAGCACCTGAGGTGACCTATTGAGCACCTGAGGTGACCTATTAACAACCAATTTACGTGTTCTCAACCACATTAATATTATTAGATGTTTGGCCAAAAGCTTCTCCACACCAGTCCATTGAGTGCGACTCTCTATCGGAAAAATAAGGTGTGGCGTTGTGTTTGAAGACAAGGAATTTTTTAGTGCTCCCAATTCTTTTATCAAAGCAAGAATGGAAAAGCTTTCAGACAAACTCCTAGATGAAGGAGATTCTTACTTCTAATTCTCTTTGCTGGTCCAAGCCCGGATGAAAAAGGAGGAGGGGGAGCAGTAACAAGCTCACTAAAAAACCTGGGCTCAGCTGGCCTGGCTGAAAGTACCCTGTAAGGGCTCCTGATCCGGGAATACAGGATGGGCAGTGTTTGTTCCTCATGTCAGAGGTGGCCATTTCATATTGGAGCTAAGTCGGCCTGCCACTGAGTAGTGCTCCCAGTCTTAATGACAAAAGCAGACACAATCTACTTCACCCAGTCATATTAGTTGTCAAGCTCTACAGGCTTGATACCCCATTGTTGAGTGGCAATAAGAAAGAAGAAGAAAGAGATTTTTTCTTGTTTTATCAGCAGAAACAGAATTCAGAGACAATAAGTGTCCACACTCACCAAAATAATCAGAAGGTCCCAATCTTCCCACTTCCATCAGAAACTCATCCCGGTCTTTCTGTTGTAGAACCACTGCCATACCCTGGACAAACAAACATTACAGTCACTGCCGGTTAGGTTTTTTTTTTGTTTATCCCTAGTACACGTGGTACAGGCCATGATAATCATGGTGGGTAGAAGTAGGCGACTGCTTTTACTGTAAGTGCACCACATGTCTACACATGTGAAAAGCAGTTTGACTGCACTTACAAATGTGCCAAAGGCCCGTTTGGATACTTGCACAGGCTGGTGGGGTTGGACTTTTGCAAGAATCGGGGGCCATTGAAGCATTTTTTAATCAGAAAAAATGCCCAATACGGAAATCAAACCCAGGTCGTAGCGGTCGAAAACCCCAACGGTTTAGACCATCCTTCCACCGACCCCCCTATTTAGGATTAGGTTAGGATATGGCACAATTATGTTGTTTCTTATCCCCTTGTGTAAAGATTGCACAAACTCCATGAGTCCATGTTCCTCGAGCTGTTAAATGGAAGAATAAATACCAAACAAGGAAATAAAAAAAAAGGTATCGCCTGATTGTGAAACTGATAGCGGCTCATTAACCAAGAAAGGGTATTGGGAGCCAATATTTTGTTGTAATTAACCATTAGTTCATATTTAATCCAAGAGATGGCGCAAGCCATCAGAAACTTTTAGTCACACGATCAAGAGATGCCTTTTTGATAAGGCACAATTTAGATTCTAGATTATAAACACAAGGTAATAAGACCAAATCCAAACAAATAAACAGTGTGTGACGTTTTGGTAACACCATTGTTACCATCTTCAAACAAAAGTGCTGAATGAGAAATTATACCACATGATGTTTTAAATAGTTACTGTTATCAAGTTTGTAAACAAGATATCTTCTTATCTGCTATCTTGTTTATACACTTGATAACAGTAACTATTTAAAACAGTGTCGGGCAACCGAATTCTAGGTGTGCCGCGAACATTTTTGTAGGTATTTAGAACTTTTGGTTAAATTTAAAAATAATGTTCCAAAAAATATTTTTTATAATTTTTATTCAATTTTAATATTTTTTTTCAAAAATTTTCATATAAAAAATGAAATTAAAAAAAAGCAAATTTCATTTTATATAAAACTTATTTTGGTATTATAATTACAACAGTTTGCATAATTTTATATTTCATATAACGTATGTACATAATCTTGACGTACATAACTGGCACGTGCCATTATTAAAAAATAAAAATGCAAATAGGTACGTACCTATTTAAAATCATAAGTTAAAAAAAAAACAATCCGCGAAAACAAGTTTATTTAATAAAGTTGAATACATACTACGGGAAAATACCTAATTTTTAAAATAATATGACCAAACTTAACCGTCATTTACAATCTTTGTCACAGCTGTTTATTAATAGAGACTCAAAGCTACAAAGCTTAAAAAAAAAGAAAACAAAAAAAATTTATAAATTTATTTAAAAAATTTATTCGGAGTTTTCGTCAAAGTATTGCTGTAGTAATTCTTCATTTTTTTTGCATGTTGTAAAACACACACACACATTCACACAATAAGTTTTGTACACCGTAAAATCTGTTGGTTAAAAAAGGAAAAAAATATTTTTGTTACGAAATTCTCACTCACTTTTAACTCAAGGTAACTTTATTTAAACATTTTATTAGTATATTTGTGTGTTTTTTTTTCTAAATTCTCTCAAAACTAGATGGAGAGATTTCTAATTAAAGAAGGTGTGCCAGTGATAAACAAAATCAAAACGAAAATAAAGAAGATAAGAAAATAGTAAAATCAACTGGAAATAAGAGGAAATACGTTGAAGATTATCTCAAATATGGATTTATACCATCTGTTAATGATCCATCACTGCCGTTTTGCTTAATTTGCCAAAAAACCCTCAGCAACGAAACAATGGTGCCAAGTAAACTACTTCGACATATTGAGACAAATCATCGGGAGCAGATGAACAATCCAATAAGCTACTTTGAAAATATACGATCAAGTTTTCAAAAGCAATCAAAAAAATTCAAGAAATTTATGACCACCTCAGATGAAGCTCAAACAGCTAGTTACATGATAGCTCAACTCATCGCTCGAAAGAAGAAAGCTCACACGGAAGCAGAGGAAATTATCTTGCCTGCTTTAAAAAATGGCTGGATGTATGTTAACGAATGATGCTATGGAGAAGGTTACGAAAATTCCACTATCATCAAAAACTATTGCGAGAAGAATTGAAGATATGTCAGAAGATATTGAGTTGCAAATAAAACAATCTTTTAATGATTCATCAACAAAATGGGCTATACAGCTTGATGAAACCACAGATATTAGTAATAAAGCTCAATTGCTGGCATTTTTGAGGTTCGTCGATACAGGAAAAATTGTGAATAACTACTTTTTTTGTAAAGAATTAAAACAAAGAACGACTGGTGCGGACATTTTTGAATTAGTTGATGAAAATGTTATGAAGTATAACTTGAGAGGGAAAATTGTGTTAGCGTCTGTACGGATGGAGCTCCAGCTATGAAAGGTTCAAGAAAGGGATTGATAGCACATGTCATAAAAAAAATACAAATATCAAATTTGTTCACTGTATGATTCATAGAGAAATGTTAGTGTCAAAGTCGGTTCCTCCCATCCTTGTCACAACTCTAGATGAAGTTGTCAAAGTAGTCAATTACATCAAATCAAATGCTCTTCGATCGAGAATTTTTTCAACATTTTGTGAAGCAATGGATTCCGATTATAAAAATTTATTGTTTCATATTGAAGTCAGATGGTTGTCGAAAGGCAAAGTTTTAAATCGATTTATTTCAATGAAAAATGAAATAATGGCATCCATTGATAACGAAGAGATTAATTTTCCTTTCGTGATAAGTGATGTTTGGTGGTTACGAGTTTCATTTTTGGGTGATATTTTCGACAAATTAAACAGCCTTAATTTAAATTTGCAAGGTGCTCAGGAGAACATTATCACTATCTCCAACAAGTTGAAAGCGTTTAAGGAAAAACTCAGTTTATGGAATTTAAACATTGCTAAAGAAAACTTTGCATCTTTTCCGATGGTTCAAGAGAATCCATCAAAATCTATTATCAAAAAAGAAGTCGAAGAAACTTTGACATTACTATCCGCTTCTTTTGATAAATATTTTCCTTACTTGGACGTTGAAAAGATGGAATGGGTAGTTAATCCATTTATGCACTGTGAAATTCAACATCTGGAAGAAGAAATGCAAGAAAACTTAATTGATTTAAAAACGATTTAGTTTTCAAAAGACTATTCACTGAAAAGGAGCTATCTGAGTTTTGGTTGTGCTTAAACTCTAAATTTTCTAAACTTAGTAATGCGGCCATCGAATCATTGTTGCCATTTGGAAGTTCCTACCTGTGTGAGCAAGGTTTTTCAACACTCACAGAAATGAAGTCTAAGAAGCGCGAAAGACTTCAAATGATAGATGAGGAGATGCGCGTTTGTCTTTCACAAGTAGATCCCCGTATTGATTTGATATGCTCTCAAAAACAATCGCAATGCTCGCATTGATTATGTTAATTTAATATTGAAAATTAAAAAAATGTGATATATATGTTTAAATTTTTACTAGTATTTATTGTTGTATTTTAATTACCTACGAGGAAATTTATAGTGAGAACCACAGGTGCGCCGCGAAAAAAATAAATTAAGCTTAGTGCGCCGCAACTCGAAAAAGGTTGCCCGACACTGATTTAAAACATCATGTGGTATAATTTCTCATTCAGTACTTTTGTCTGATGTTGGTAACAATGCTGTTACCGCAAAATCTACCCCACTTGCCCAAAATGTAGCTTGGCACCTGCAGCTCCAGAACACATTTTAGCTTGCATTAGATGCACTAAACGGGACCTTTGGGAGAGGCTGCTGCTTATCATAAAACAGCTTGAGGAGCATGAACTCATGGAATTCGTGTAATCTTTACACAAGGGGATAAGAAACAACAACAACATTATGTTACCGAAACATCACACACTACTTATTTATTTAGATTTGAGATGCCTTTTTCTTAATTCAAAAGCTTGATTCCAGTACAACTTCACTATTTGTTCCACATACTGTACAATAGACACCAAGCCATTAGCAAAAGTCCAACTCCACCAGCGAGTGCAAGTAACCAAACGGGGCTCTGACACATTTGTAAGTGCAAAGTTGAACTGCTTTTAACATGTGTAGACATGTTGTGCACTTACATTAAAAGCAGTTGCCTACTTCTACCCACCATGATTATTATGGCCTGTACCACATGTACTAGGGATAAGAAAAAAAAAAGCCAACAAGACTTACATCCACAATGATGTAGAAGTCGTCCCCAGGATGTCCCTGCATCACGATCACCTCCCCGTCCTTGAAGGACACCGGCTCCAAGGCATCTGCCACTGTCAGCCGCTCCCACTTGTCCAGGCTCTCTGCGGCAGACACACATTTAGTCTGCTAGACATATGGATAAATTAATATGAAATAAAGTAAGTAGAGGAGCTTCTTTATATTAGGAAATTTATTAGGAAAGACAAATGACACAGTTCTTTATTTTTATTATACCCTATTTACATGAAAGAAAAGAGAGGTAATGAGATTTTTTTTTTTGCTTATCCCTAGTACATGTGGTATAGGCCATGATAATCATGGTGGGTAGAAGTAGGCAAGTGTAAGTGCAAAGTTGAACTGCTTTTCACATGTATAGACATGTGGTACACTTACAGTAAAAGCAGTCACCAACTTCTACCCACCATGATTATCATGGCCTGTACCACGTGTACTAGGGATAAGCAAGAAGAAGAATGCGACTGCTTTTACTGTAAGTGCACCACATGTCTACACATGTGAAAAGCAGTTTGACTTTGCACTTACAAATGTGCCAGAGCCCCGTTTGGTTAATTGCACTTGCTGATGGGGTTGAACTTTTGCAAGAATCGGGGGCCATTGAAGCATTTTTTTTTTTAAACATAAAAAAAGTGCCCAATGCGGGAATCGAACCCAGGTTGTAAAGGTCAAAAACCAACGGTTTAGACCATCCTTCCACCAACCTCCCAGGTATTGAGATAAATTTGCTATGTAGCAAAATGTTTAAATCTAGTACAGTAAAACTACATCTCAGTAGAATAAATTTTGGTTTGTATTAAATGCACTGAATAGGAGCTTTGGGCAAGGCCGCTGTTTATCAACAAACAGCTCGAGGAGCATGGATTCATGTGATCTTTGCACAAGGGGATAAGAAACAACAACAGAATTAAACACAAGGTAATATGACCAAATCCGAATAATTAAATAGTGTGTGACGTTTCGGTAACAACGCTGTTACTGAAACGTCACACACTATTTATTTATTTGGATTTGGTCTTATTACCTTGTGTTTATATTCTATAATCCAAATTGTGCCTTATCAATTGTTGTTTTTCAATTATTGTAGAATTTTAATTACTTAGCTACTTCGCAAAAGGTTTCAAATTTATTCAAATCAGCCAGCTTTTGAGTTTAAGAACGCTTCTACACGTATTTCTTACCAATATTTATTACACATTGTTTGGAAGAAATGCCTGTAGAAGAACTCTTGCTAATTTCAATAAATTAGAAACCTTTTGCGGAGTAGTTAATTAAGTACGATTCAGTACTTTTTTCTGAAGATAGTAACAACACTGTTACCGAAACGTCACACACTATTTATTTATTTGGATTTGGTCTTATTACCTTGTGTTTATAATCTATAATCCAAATTGTGCCTTATCAACAACAGAATTACTTATCTGTAAAAGACAACAGCTGGTTGCAGAGCCAAGGTATCCTTTAGAGAGAGGTATTCTCTTACCTCTGGTGAACTATGGTTCTTGTGAAGCCAAAGTTCAGTTATTGTATGTGTATATTATATGGAAAATGATAAACAGATGCAAGTTTCTGCAGTTCTTTTCACTCTTTTATAAGCAGACACACTTGTGTGTAAGACTAGTTAAGAGGAAAGCATCTCCTGATGGCTTGCAACATATGTTTGAATAAATTTCAGCTAATTGTTGATTTTCAATTATTCCAGAATTGAACAAATGATTAATCAAGAATGGGTATTTGACCAATTCTGGAATAATAATTAAAAATCAACGAATAGTTGATATTTATTCCAATATGTGGTGAAGCCATCAGCAACTTTTAGTTACACAATCAGGAGATGTCTTTCTCTTAATTTATCCAACTGATCCCAGTACAATTTCACTTTTGTATTATTTGCTCACACAAGAACCTGCACCTGCAGCTCCAGAACACATTTTGGCTTGCATTAGATGTACTAAATAGGACCTTTGGGAGAGGCTGCTGCTTATCATAAAACAGCTCAAGGAGCATGGACTCATGGAATTCATGTAATCTTTGTACAAGGGGATAAGAAACAACAAATGGGAAATTGTATCCATTATTCCTGTAGAAGGGCTGCTTGCGCCCGAAAGCTCGAATCGATTTTACCATAAAGAAACTTATCCTTTTTGATTCTATTCGTATTATAACACAAGAGTAGTGTTGGTGGGAGAGAGAGGTGGGAACAAACCAATTCTGAGAGAACCAAGTATTGGAACTTACCCAGAATGGAGACCTTGCTGAGGAATTCCTCATAGAGCTTCCGTTTTCTGATGGTGTTGCCCTGAGAACAGCCACAATCACATTACACATCACCCCTTCTACAATACATTAGTGGTGTTATATGTCAGATGTGATTCAAGAGGAATATAAAATAACATTAGTGAATTGCACAGGCCATCTCAAGCCATTGAGAAGATAGAAAATAACAACAAAATCTACCCCACTTGTCCAAAATGTAGCTTGCCACCTGCAGCTCCAGAACACATTTTGGCTTGCATTAGATGCACTAAACAGGACCTTTGGGAGAGGTCGCTGCTTATCATAAAATAGCTCGAGGAGCATGAACTCATGGAATTTGTGTAATCTTTACACAAGGGGATAAGAAACAACAACAGTGGCATTGTATGTCAGATTTGATTCAAGAGGAATATAAAAGAACATTAGTGAATTGCACAGGCCACAGAACAGGCCATCTCAAGCCATTGAAGATAGAAAATAATAACAAAATCTACCCCACTTGCCCAAAATGTAGCTTGGCACCTGCAGCTCCAGAACATATTTTGGCTTGCATTAGATGTACTAAATAGGACCTTTGGGAGAGGTCGCTGCTTATCATCAAACAGCTCGAGGAGCATGAACTTATGGAATTTGTGTAATCTTTACACAAGGGGATAAGAAACAACAACAGTGGCATTGTATGTCAGATGTGATTTAAGAGGAATATAAAAAGAAACCAGTGCAAGAAAACAACCAATTTTGTTGAGATGTCACAAATAAGATGACGGATGTGATACAAGAGTAATAACTTGAATTAATGTTTTTACTGGAAAAAGACCTTGAAGAGGATATTGTATATGTACAATAGGTCAGGAAGTTCAGTTTGAAGGAGGGTCTAAACCGTTGGTTTTCGACCGCTATGACCTGATTTCAATTCCAACATTGGGAATTTTTTTCTGATTAAAAAAAAAAAAAAAAAAAAAAAAAAAAAATGCTCCAATGGCCCCTGATTCTTGCAAAAGCCCAACCCTACCAGCGAGTGCAAGTAACCAAACGGGGCTCTGGCACATTTGTAAGTGCAAAGTCGAACTACTTTTCACATGTGTAGACATGTGGTGCACTTAGAGTAAAAGCAGTCACCTACTTCTATCCACCATTATAATGGCCTGTACCACATGTACTAGGGATAAGCAAAAATAATAATAATAGGTCAAGTGTATCAGGCATTCAAATCCCACAAGTTTAGGGCTGCAATCTGTTGTGAATATTATTCTATTCTATGTTGCAATATGGCTTATAAGTGGTGAGGGACATCTCAAATGGCTGCTAGCTAAGGAAAATCTTTCTTCCAACTGCCTGCTGTTCCTGGTACAGTAGAACTACCTCCCTGTAAAGGACACCACCTAATTGCAGAGCCAAAATGTCCTTTATAGAGAGGTGTCCTCTAGCGCGGGTGTCCTCACATGGAGGTTTTACTGTATATACGCATCTACTCAGTAAATCATGCCTAGTTTGTTTGTTTTAGATATTCTCTACCAAGACAACTACTCTTTCCTCTTATAATAAAATAACAGTTGTACATGTGATTGGTAAATGGGGTTTATAAAGTGGCACATGGGGTTTATATGGTGGCACATGGGGCTTATAAAGTGGCACATGGGGTTTATATGGTGGCACATGGGGCTTATAAAGTGGCACATGGGGTTTATATGGTGGCACATGGGGTTTATATGGTGATTAAAACATAACACAAAGGCTATTATAATAGTGTGTGACATTTTGGTAGCAACACTGTTAATTTATTTGGATATGTTCTTATTAGCTTGAAGTTATAATAAAAGGGTACAATTTTTGGATTATAGATTAGAACTACAAGGTAATAAAACCTAATTAATTTACTGGGGTTTGGTCTTATTAGCTTGTAGTTATAATGAAAGGGTACAATTTTTGGATTATAGATTAGAACTACAAGGTAATAAAACCTAATTAATTTATTTGGGTTTGGTATTATTACCTTGTAGTTGTAATCTATAATCCAAAGAGGCTCTTGCTGAGGTCTATCAACTGGGTCAGTTCAACAAAGGATTTTTAAAGAGGTCTTTCTCCTCTTCTAACAATGCTGCTGTTGGTCCATGACTGTTTATTAGTCAATTATTCTGCTTTTTTGGCAGCTGGCCTTCATATCTGAAGGTTGTTCCCCTATCCACCACCTGGGGATGCTCCCTGTAGCAGTCAGCTCTGCAGTGAAGCGTGTGGAGTAAATCATTTATTTAGAAACCAATGTGTGACCAAGAAAGTACTTGCCATCAAGATGCGACGATAGGTGTCTCTGTCGATGGCCCAGAGTTTGACAGCAGTCTTGGCCTGGAGCAGACAGATGTCACAGCTTGGCACACAGCCTGCCTGGAGACTTACCTTCACTGTGGCTGCTCGGGGCGTGCCATAGATCAGGGCCAGCTCACCAAAGCTCCCAGCTTCTCCAATTGTGGTCACCAGGTGGTCACTGACGAATACCTGCACCAGGTGGAGTGAGGGGGAGGAGGGGACATGTGGGGGGAGGGATCCATACCTCCACCTCTCCCTGGTCTATGACATAGAAGTTGTCTGCCTGATCCCCCTGGTGAATGATGACCTCCCCGGGGCTGTGGCTGATGGGGAACATCCCGTCAAATATGTCGCTGCAACCACATTCACATCAGCGAACAAGAAACATCTTGCCTTTAAAATACAATTGTATAACGTGTAATTACCATTTAGAAGCTCTATCCCTTTAGCCGCCGTCTGTTCTTAATCATTGATGCTTACATATAACATCTCATGAGATATGGCTCAAAACAGAAAATAAAATCATTCTTGTATCACACATTCACTTGGTGAGTGGAATTTTCTTTTTTAATTATCCCTAGTACACGTGGTACAGGCCATGATAATCATGGTAGGTAGAAGTGGCAACTGCTTTTACTGTAAGTGCACCACATGTCTACACATGTGAAAAGCAGTTCGACTTTTGTACATACAAGTATGCCAGAGCCCTGTTTGGTTACTTGCACTCGCTGGTGGGGTTGGACTTTTGCAAGAATCAGGAGGCCATTGGAGAATTTTTCTTTTATTAGAAAAAAAGTGCCCAATGCTAAATTTGATCCCGGGTTGTAGCGGTCTAATATGGTCTTGTTATCTCGTGTTTCTAATCTATAATCAAAATTGTACCTAACATAACAACATGGTGTTAACATCATAATTCTAAGAGCCTAAAATTAAGTTCTAGTTGTTTTGGCTGTGGTTATAACAACAACAAGGCTACAACAACATAAAATCATAGTCCCAAGCTTTATTTTATCTAGATTTGAGATGGAACAATTTATGAACTTCAGTGAAGACCTAACATAGAGAAAGGGGAGTTTAGCCAAACCAAGAGTTTCACATCAAGCAAGTAAATTCAAGAAGACCCAAAGTTCCACATCAAGCAGAGAAGCCCCAAAAGTTCCACATCAAGCAGAGAAGCTCAAAAGTTCCACATCAAGCAGAGAAGTCCAAAGTTCCACATCAAGCAGAAGCCCCAAAAGTTCTACATCAAACAAGTGAATCTAGAGAGTCCCCAAAATTTCCACATCAAGCAGAGAAGCCCAAAAGTTCCACATCAAGCAGAGAAGCCAAAAGTTCCACATCAAGCAGAGAAGCCAAAAGTTCCACATCAAGCAGAGAAGCCAAAAGTTCCATATCAAGCAGAGAAGCCCAAAGTTCCACATCAAGCAGAGAAGCCCAAAAGTTCCACATCAAACACGGAAGCCCCTAAAGTTTCACATCAAGCAGAGAAGCCAAAAGTTCCACATCAAGCAGAGAAGCCCAAAAGTTCCACATCAAGCAGAGAAGCCAAAAGTTCTACATCAAGCAGAGAAGCCCAAAGTTTCACATCAAGCAGAGAAGCCCAAAGTTTCACATCAAGCAGAGGAGCCCAAAGTTTCACATCAAGCAGAGAAGCCCCAAGTTTCACATCAAGCAGAGAAGCCCCAAGTTTCACATCAAGCAGAAGCCCCAAAAGTTCCACATCAAACAAGTGAATCTAGAGAAGCCCCAAAAGTTCCACATCAAACAAGTGAATCTAGAGAAGCCCCAAAAGTTCCACATCAAACAAGTGAATCTAGAGAAGCCCCAAAAGTTCCACATCAAACAAGTGAATCTAGAGAAGCCCCAAAAGCTCCATATCAAGCATAGAAACCCCAAAAGTTCCACATGAAGCAGAGAAGCCCCAGGAGTCTTTACCTTCTTTCATTTTCATCCAGGTGGGAAAAGAGGACGTTCTTCTCAATGGCCTTGGACAGCGCAGTCATCGTATTGTAGTCCTTGGGAACCACCTGGCAGCCACCACAGGGAGTTAGCACCCAGCAGTGTGTTTTAAGGAGACCATTGGACAAATATTTTAAATTAGATGTGTACATTCTGAGGTAGAGGTATACACTCATGGACAAAACTTAAGGAAGTTGTACCTTTTAGCATGTATATCAGGATTCAGACAATAACTCTGAAAGATACACTCATGGAAAAACTTAAGGAAGTTGAACCTTTTAGCATGTATATCAGAATTCAGACAATAATTCTGAAAATATATTTGATACACAGTGACCTTTATTGAAGACACATGAGATAACCAAGTGTGAACAAAATTATCTCTGTTTCCTTTAAAAAAATAAACAATCGGTAACATCAAACACTCTCCATTTCCTTAAGCTTTGTCCATGAGTGTACTTTATTGAGATGTGAGCACATTCAAATATATATTTTGGCTTCACACAGATAGTCCATGTTGTACTAGTATTATCAGAAGCATCATGAACACCACAATTTATTCTCCAGGTAATTGTTGTAAACCTGGGGCAGCATCATCATAGTGGCTCCAGTGAACTCTCTACCTTCTAGTGGTTGGGCAATTTGACATTTCACCTCCCACGAGAACGCCTAGAAACCTGGATAAACTTGTCTCTCCCGGAGGTAGCCTCTTATCAGAGACACTCAAGTAGGGCTAAGTGATGAGGAGTCTTTCAAGTGAAACAGTCTCTGATGAGAGACTGGATTCTTAGGAAGACTACTATATTTGGAAAAGCTTCGACCACGGTTGTTATCTCAACATGCAGAAACCACATCACAAGGAATAGAGAGTTCTCTCCTTTCAAACTGATTCCTTCATTGATTTAATTTTTTTTGGCAAAAGCCATTTTCTGTAGAATCACAAACACCACCTTTATAGATTTTAATTCATGGGAAAGGTGCAATGGTATAGATCATAAACACAAGACCATATCCAATAAATAAATAGTGTGTGACGCTAAGATTCAGCACTTTTGTCTGAAGATGGTAACAACGCTGTTACCAAAACATCCCACACTATTTATTTACTTGGATTTGTTCTTACTACCTTGTGTTTTTGCAATCGTGTTTCTATATTTAAAAAGGGGTGAGTAGTGGGATTTTACTATAGCGAGGTTTAATTATGAATGTTATACTTCTGGGGGCTTCTGTTGAAGGACATATTAGCCAGAAAGCTAGAGAAATATAAATGGTGCAAGAAACTTAACCCTGGATATTGCTTGTTGATATTAATGAATAGAGAGAAAAAAAGCTATTACATCAATGCCCCAACACCAGAGCAATGCTGAATGTGAAAGATGGTGAGGCCATCGAGGTCATTGCCTGGAGGCGGACACTATCACGGTGGGGAAGACTGGCTGGCCGACTATAAATAATTATTTTATCGATTTTAAATTTTATTCTGTAAATATTGACAAAGAAGTCAATAAATATGTTTTAAAATGGGCCAATAATATTTGGCCATGCAACTGGCCTTAACTACCTGTTTTATGATTTTTTCTGGATGCCTGAATGACCAGTTTTTTGGTTGTTGAGGTACAGCTTTCACCACGCTAATGAGGGCCAACAGCCCGAAACACGTCCGTGGTTAGCTTTTCTTGATTAATCAAGAATGGGTATTTGGCCAATTCTGGAATAATTAAAAATCAACGAGAATAGTTGATATTTATTCCGATAGATGTCACAAGCCATCAGCAACTTTCAGTTGCACGATAAGGAGATGCCTTTTCCATAAAATATGTTTTAATAGTCAAATAGTCACAGCAATGCTGAGAGTGATTCCCAAATGTCAGATAGACGGCGGCGGCAGAATGGGTCAAGCCATCTAGCTCTCCAAACAGAATCCTCTCAGCAGCACCAGGAGATTCTACCTTCTTGACATAGGTGGTGGCATCCTCCTCGGAGTAGGTCTCCCCGCTGAAGGCCCCCCGGCGGACTCGGTGTGTGGGTGGGGGTAGGGGGGTGGAGAGCTCCTCTTCCTTCTCATCCCCCGAGGGGGTGGTGCAGGCAGAGTGTTGCTTGGCCTTCAAGGCTGCCTCCTGCCCCAACATTAGAGGATTCAATCAAGGTAGAACCTTACTCTCTGGGATTGTCTAATTCATTATCTCAATTGATTTTATACATATATATTTTTTTAATTAATAAACACATTGTAAAGATAGAGGCTGCCTGGCCGGTGGCATTCATAGTTCTTCAAATTAAAGATACTTCGGCCAGTAAATATTTTTATTTCGTCAACGTTTCAACAAAATTTTAATTTTTGTTTGCTCCTGCCGAGGACAAAAGATTTTTTGTGGAAACATCAAACAATAAAAAAGATTTACTGGCCGAAGTATCTTTAATTTGAAGAATTAATAAACACAGTTTTAAATTAATTTTATACATTTACATTTTATCTAATTTTTAAAATTAGAAACAATTTACATATTACTCTTTTATAAACACAAGGTAATAAGATCAAATCCAAATAAATAAATAGTGCGTGACGTTTCAGTAACAGCGTTGTTACCATCTTCAGACAAAAGTACTGAATGAGAAATTTTACCACAGCATGTTTTAAATAGCTACTGTTTGTGGTAAAATTTCTCATTCAGTACTTTTGTCTGAAGATGGTAACAACGCTGTTACCGAAACGTCACACACTATTTATTTATTTGGATTTGGTCTTATTACCTTGTGTTTATAATCTATAATCCAAGTTGTGCCTTATCTCTTTTATAAAGACTTTCATTTCATTGTTATCAATGTGAAAGGTTTATTTTATTGCGATCTATGGATACGCTCCAGAAGCCTGATATACATATAGGTTAATAAACACAAGGTCTTCTTTCTTATCTCCACACTGGGTGAAGTAGTCTGCCTTTGTCATTAAGACTGGGAGCACTACTCTGTGTCAGGCCCACTTAGCTCCAAAAGAAATGGCCGTCTCTGACATGAGGAACAGATGCCATGTGCAGCCGCTCCTAACATGGAGTACAAATGCTGCTCATCCTGTATCCCTGGAGCCCTTACAGGGTATTATCAGCCGGGCCAGATAAACCCAGGTTTTTCAGTGAGCTTGTTACTGCTCCCCCTCCTCCTTTTTCATCCGGGCTTGGGACCAGCAAAGGCGGAGTTATAAACACAAGGTGATAAGACCAAAACTAAATAAATAAATAGTGTGTAAGTTTCAGTAACAGCGTTGTTACCATCTTCAGACAAAAATACTGAATGACTATATATATGTTAATAGTTATTTTATTATCTATTTATGGAATTTATTAATAGTTTTAATAAGCCTCTTTATTATATTGTAGCGTAGAAATCAAGCCTTGAAATATCCTAAGATGTAAAAGTATTTATTGATGACGTCACAGTGACGAGTCGACAATTATTAACAGGTCAGCCCAACTATCTACAGCTAGGGAATCTTAAGCAAGCAAGCAAAGAAATATTTTAAAGATGATTTCACAAATACAGAGTAATATATATTTTTATAATCTGTTGAATATTTTCATTGAATAATATTAAATTAAATAATAAAACATTTCTTCGCCACATAGCCTCCTCCTATAAAGAGCATCGACCCGATGCTCAGCAGGAGACTTACGTCGTCAGTCTCAATAACTACATAGTACTAGGGCCAGGGATATTTTCAGGTGACTGTGGTGGATGTCTTCTTTCAGTTGAGATAACTTCTTCCTGAGGGCTTGGCAGGTCTATATTTACGTCAATGTAGTTTTTTCTTATTTATACTGTGGTTGGCAAGGTAGGATTTCCTAACTTTGCAGCCTCACCTCCAATATGGTCTATCATCTAATTTTCATGGCGGGGCGACCAGCTAGATCTTCTAGCAGGTGAGAAATTTTGTCTGTTTCGACCTCGGTAGCGACTGAAATTTTTCCTTGATGATTCATCGTTGGGCTTCTGAGATTCGGCTCGAGAGTTGTAGAATTTCATTGCGTCTTGCTTTCTTTGGAAATATTCATTTCTCCTCTCCTCGTTGTGTCTCTTCCTGTTGCGGCAATAGCGGACGACGTGACATGGGCGTCCGCAGTAGAAACAGATTGGCTTTCCCTCAGTTGTCCGCCATTCATTGGTGTCACATCTTCTTCCTTGCTTTTGGTAATGAGGTTCAGGATGCGGTCGTATCATTTGGGCCTCATATCTAGTATTTGATTCCGGTCTGGATGCTTGAGGGGGACTTATTGTAGGTTTTGATCTAGGTGCCAAGGTCTTTACAATCTCTTCCCTCACTAAATCTTCAATTACAGCGATTTTAGGCTCCTCTTGAGGAGAGTCCAATGCTTGCTTTATCTCTTCACGAACAATTTTTCGGATCAGCGATGACAGATCTTCTCCGTCATCCTGGTCACAGAGAGAGGCTACATTTGTAGGCGCTCGTACTTGGTTGGGGTAACTCGCCTACAACGGAGCGCTTCGACACGGCGACATTCTGTAATGAATTGCTCGATGCTCTGTACATCCTTCGGTAGGAGTGCTTGATAAAGCTCCTCAGCTATCCCCTTCATGAGGTGGGAGATTTTATCTTCCTCGCTCATTTGAGGATCAACCTCTTTGCAAAAGCACAGGACATCATGGATGTAAAATTCGGTACTTTCGCCTTTTAATTGTGCTTGTGTTTTAAGTTTCTTCTCCGCTTGCAATTTTGAATTTTCTTTTTTTCCGAACACATTCTCTAATTGAGATGTGAATTCCTTCCAAGTCTGTATGCTTTCTTCTTTGTTCTCAAACCATTTGAGAGCAGTTCCAGACAGATAAAAATAAACTTTAGAAAGGCAAAGGGTTTCGTCCCAATGGTTGTACCTTGCCACACGTGCATACACTTTTAACCATTTTTGGAGATCTTCACCATCCTCCCCGGAGAAAATGGAAGGGTTCCTTGGCAGATGTTGAACAACGTAGTTGCTTACCTGAGTACCTTCCTTCTTTACATTCATAGAAGTTTCTTCTGGTTCAACAGAATCAATTTTTCCTTTATTTCTTAATGGGTATCGGTCCAGTCTCTCCACCAGTTGTAGCGTAGAAATCAAGCCTTGAAATATCCTAAGATGTAAAAGTATTTATTGATGACGTCACAGCGACGAGTCGACAATTATTATCAAGTCAGCCCAACTATCTACAGCTAGGGAATCTTAAGCAAGCAAGCAAAGAAATATTTTAAAGATGATTTCACAAATACAGAGTAATATATTTTTTTATAATCTGTTGAATATTTTTATTGAATAATATTAAATTAAATAATAAAATATTTCTTCGCCACAATATTTTTCTATTTGATAATTTAGGTTAGGTTAGGTAAGGATAGGCTAGATTCAGCCGATAAGCAATAATGAATGTTAGTGATAAACAAAGAGATATCCTGGAATCTCCTTATCAATCAACAATCCAACCTGGGGAAAGTTGTCACTATAGGTTGGCTGTCC
>CP092871.1:2139761-2191675 GCA_030710605.1 Cordylochernes scorpioides | reverse complement strand
GCCGCCCTGATCAATTCTTCGAGCAGCGTGCGGCCTCTAAAAACACCGGCCAGCTCTTGTAGCCACGGTGCCGCCCTGATCAATTCTTCGAGCAGCGTGAGGCCTCTAAAAACACCGGCCAGCTCTTGAAGCCACGGTGCCGCCCTGATCAATTCCTTGAGTCTTTGCTGCGTGTTGCATCTAAACCAGCGACCAGATCTTGAAGCCACGGTGCCGCCCTGATCAATTCCTTGAGTCTTTGCAGCGTGTTGCATCTAAAACCAGAGACAAGCTCTTGCAGCTACAGTGCCGCCCTGATCAATTCCTTGAGTCTTTGCTGCGTGTTGCATCTAAACCAGCGACCAGATCTTGAAGCCACGGTGCCGCCCTGATCAATTCCTTGAGTCTTTGCTGCGTGTTGCATCTAAAACCAGAGACAAGCTCTTGCAGCCACAGTACCGCCCTGATCAATTCCTTGAGTCTTTGCTGCGTGTTGCATCTAAACCAGCGACCAGATCTTGAAGCCACGGTGCCGCCCTGATCAATTCCTTGAGTCTTTGCAGCGTGTTGCATCTAAAAGCAGAGACCAGCTCTTGCAGCCACGGTGCCGCTCTGATCAACTCCTTGAGTCTTTGCAGCGTGTTGCATCTAAAACCAGCGGCCAGCTCTTGCAGCCACAGTGCCTCCCTGATCAATTCCTTGAGTCTTTGCAGCGTGTTGCATCTAAAAGCAGAGACCAGCTCTTGAAGCCACAGAGCCCTGATCTATTCGTCGAGCAGCATGCGGCCTCTAAAACCAGCGGCTATCTCTTGAAGCCGGAGTGCCGCCCTGATCAATTCCTCGAGCAACGTGGGGCCTCTAGGACAGAGCGGCCAGATTTGACATCTTCGACATCTTTCCTTGGGACTTCTCAAAGTGGAGCTTATTTTCGCTAAATATGATTTTGATTTAAATTATGAAAACTTCATTTTGGATTGAGATTTAATATTTCTTCTATATCTATACACTCTAAACTTGTATTTCAAGCCTGCCTAGTAACTAACTTAGAAATATTTATTTCATGTTAAACATTATTTAACTCCATTGTTGCTAGGTTCATTCTAACACAATCCAACCATTTTTTGAAATATATTTACCTTACATTCATATAACACCCTGTCACCTAAACTGTTATCCAATTAACTAACAGGTATCTTTAGAAGAAATATATCTGCCGGCCGCCGGACCTACAGTCCTGGATATTTCCAGTTGGTCTCGAGGACCACACCATCTCTTCAGCGGCGAAGTACGTGATCTACGTATTCTTCATAGATCGCTAAATATGTGGTGTCGGTGGAGACCCGCTGGTGATTCTCCACCAAACTCTGCAGCGCTGGCAGAGGCGCCATATTCATTGTACAAAGTGTATATAATGCATCTTTTTTTTAAATCGTGCAGACTGTGCACTTTGTATGTATTGACAAGATGTCAATAAAATTATTTTAATTGTCTATAGAAGAAAGAATTCCAAATGATGCTTCGATTCTTCCATTTAAAAGATTCCACAAGGCACAGCACTAATTGAACACTTTAATGCTCAGACTTTAGCACTACTCCCCTCTCTCTTGGGGAAACCGTCAGCTTTTTTTTATTTTTAAATAAAGAGAGTAATAAAACACAATTAGAATTATAGATTAGATCTACAAGAAAATAAGATACGTTGGCCAGTAAATCTATTATATCGATGTTTCGACAAAAATCTTTTGTCTTCATCAGTAACAAACAAAAATTAGAACATTTGGCGTTAAAAATTATTCTATTAATAATAATAATGTTTAACGCCAAATGTTTTCATTTTTGTTTGTTCCTGACGAGAACAAAATATTTTTGTCGAAACGTCGAGGTATTAAAAAGATTTACTGGCCGAAGTATCTTAATTTCAAGAAATATGAATGCTGGCCAGGCAGCCTCTATCTTTACGAAGAAAATAAGACATAATCCAAATATAATGTTATCCTAAAAGTTTGTGTTTTTCTTATTACTTGGCGAATACATAATAATACATAATACAATTACTTTATACATAATACAAAGACTTTATACATAACGGCGAATAATATTGGTATTTGAATTTTTTGCAGGTATTTACGAACTTTTGGGACAACCTTGTAAATAAATAGTGTGTGACATAACAGCGTTTTTACCATCATCAGACAAAAGAATAAATGAGAAAAAATATTACAGCATGTTAAATAATGTTATTTAAGTACATGCTGTGATATTTTTTCTCATTTATTCTTTTGTCTGAAGATGGTAAAAATGCTGTTACCAAAGCATCACACACTATTATTTTATTTGGATTAGGTCTTAATGCTCAAAACTGGGCAACTCTGTGCTTCACTTCCATCAATAATTGACAATATGACCCAGAATAAGTATATTGCTACGGCGTTTTATGGTTTCCACAAGCCCATATCTCAGAAGGCCAAGTGACACTCACTCCTCACTTTCTTACTGCTACTCTTTTTGTGTTGTTTTTCTTGCTTCCCTCTTTCTTGTTTTCTTTTTCTTCTGTCTATATCGTTGTTTCCTTTGTCTCACTGCTTTGTTCTTATGCATACCTCTGGTGAATCCTGTATAGGGTCAGTGACCCTAAATAAAGGCTTTTTGTTTTTGGATTAGGTCTTGATGGTTTCAAGCTAAGGCTCTCATCAGTACAGGGGCGGCTTCAATTTCATAACATCCTACGAGAGGATGCCAGGTACCATGGTATACAGGTTGTTGGCTCTTTGTCTGAATTTGTCAAAACTGGTGTTGAGGCCCATTCTTCATCATCACTGATAAAGTAACTCCGCCTTTGCTGGTCCCAAGCCCGGATGAAAAAGGAGGAGTAGTAACAAGCTCACTAAAAAACCTGGGCTCAGCTGGCCCGGCTGATAGTACCCTGTAAGGGCTCCTAATCCAGGGATACAGGATGAGCAGCGTTTGTACTCCATGTTAGGAGCGGCTGCACATGGCGTCTGTTCCTCATGTTAGAGGCGGCCATTTCTTTTGGAGCTAAGTCGGCCTGCCACTGAGTAGTGCTCCCAGTCTTAGTGACAAAGGCAGACGCATTCTACTTCACCCAGTGGGGGGTAATAGAGAAGACCAGTAAAGTTTTGCACTAGGGTGATGAACAAGTGCATCGTTATGATGTATAATTAACCCCACCAGCAAGTGCAAGTAACCAAACAGGGGCTCTGGCACATTTGTAAGTGCAAAGTCAAACTGCCTTTCACATGTGTAGACATGTGGTGCATTTAGAGTAAAAGCAGGTGCTAACTACCCACCATGATTATCATGACCTGTACCATGTGTACTAGGGATAAGCAATATAATGTCACAGCCGACAAAGACTCATGTAAAGAGTTTCATTAATAATTTAACTTATTAAACAAATCAATTTTGTTTATTCTTCGTTAACATTGTGCAGCCACGGCGTTCTTCATTCTTTTTGTAACCTTACCAAAATAAAGCGTTAGCTTTTTAATGAGAACTCATTCTGGTTTATTCTACAGTACAATGGAAACCTCTGAGCAAAAACCATCTACAGTAGAACTCCTCAAATTCGGAAATCCTGAAATTCGGAAACTCCCAAATTCGGAAAGTATTGTAATGTTTTTTTTACATACAAAAAATCAATTTTCACATGCTTTAATTTTGTTGATATTTCAACATTATTTTATTTTATTTACTTTTACTTTGCTTTTATTTTATTTAATTTAATTTTTATTAGTAATTTATTTTTAATTTAAGTGTTTAATTAATTTACTTTTACCGATTATTTATAATCGCTAATTAGGGGTTTATCCCCTTTTTTAAAAGCTTAAATAAATCAACAGTTTCATTTGACCTTTGTGCTTAGTTTAGGATATTGTCCAATAAGAAGGCAGCATTATTACGTCATAAGCCATTCACGCATTTTTTATTGCAAAGTTGATTCACCTAAAGTTCAAATTATCAAACATTTTCAGACATTGTAAGTTTCAAATTCTTTTATTCAACTCTCAATTTTTTGCATTTACAAGTTTGTTCTTCAACAAAATGGCATCCAAAGAGGAGCGGCAAAAACGAGGCAAGTACCGAATTCTTAAGCTTGGTGAAAAGTTAGATGTTCTTAGTGACATTAAAAAAGGATTAAGCCATACAACGATAATGCAAAAGTATAAAATTTCTAAGACAACTGTTTATGATATAAAAAAGTCTGAGCTTAAACTTACAAAGTTTGTTGATTCTACCGAAAAAGATGTCAAAAGTTTTCTCAAGTAAAAAATCCGTTATACGAAAATGTTGATAAAGCAGTTAACATCTGGTACGAAAGACAGAGATTATCAGGGGTTCCTATTCGTGGTATTGAACTCCAAACAGCTGCCAGTCATTTTGCATCAAAATTGAATAATCCCACTTTTAAAGCTAGTGGTGGATGGTTGTCACGATACAGAGCCAGACATAATTTGAAAAATAAAAAAGTTGTCGGGGAAGCATTGAGTGCTGACGAAGATGCAGTTGAAGCTGTTTTGAGTGAAAAAATGGAAATCAGCAGTTCTGATGATAGTTCCTCAACTTCTGAAGACAGTTTGGAGCTGGATGTTCCCAGATGCGAAGCGTTGAAAAGTTTGGATGTTGCATTAAAATATTTGGAAAAGCGCACTGAACCAGAAATGCTTGCAAGCTACAACACCATCAATAGTCTTCGAACTATGCTTATGAGAGAAGAAGAAGCTTTGTTAAACAAGCCAAAGAAACAGACAACAATCAGCAACTTCTTTGCCAAGCCATAACTTACTTGGCCATCAAAATTTGCGCTTATTGGACTGCATATGTACATAATTGGTTTTTATAGACAAGAATGCAGGTGTGTGTTTATGTTACTTTAATACAAATTTATCTATGTAACACGCATTACATACATAATAAAATATTTTACTATTTTTCATCGGTTTCATGCTCAAAACTCATAAAAGTCAAGGAACATTTGATTAAAAATCGTAATTAAAATTATGTAATGTACATATAATATTCAACCCAAAATTGTTCATATGCTTCAAAATCTTTGTCTCAGTCATCTAAATGCCTATTTATGCCACATAAATATTCACAAATCTAACTCTCTCAAATTCGGAAAATCCTCAAATTCGGAATACCTTGCGCCCCAAGCTTTCCGAATTTGAGGAGTTCTACTGTATATCTCAAGGTGTAACAATTAATATATACAGTTATCAGAGTCATCAAGCAACAATTCTTAATAATCAATTCTGTCACCGTTTGCTTTTGTGAATGGAATAAATACTCAAATATGGCCATTTCTCATAACCATATCGGTGGTTCAGTGGTAGAATGCTCGCCTGCCACGCAGGCGGCCCGGGTTCGATTCCCGGCCCATGCATTTTTTTTTTACAATTTTTAAAACTCATTTATATATTATACAAGAATGACATCCACGGCGCCAATTTATAATTGTAACGAATAGTATTTGAATAAAAGCATTTAATCGGGTAAACCCCGGGCGTTGCCCAAGTCATTCGGCTAGTATAGTTATATTAAAGGGAGATGTACCTCTTATGGTACATGAATATCATCCTCCCTCAACTGTACTGTACATATACACCATGTTATATATTTACAGGGGGTGTCAGTAGAAGGATGGTCGAAACCACTGGTTTTCAACTGCTACGACTCAGGATTGAATCCCATATTGGCCACTTTTTTCTAATTAATAAAAATAATGCTCCAATGGTCCCCAATTCTTGCAAAAGTCCAACCCCAGTGGAACTGCTTTTCATGTGGGTAAACATGTGGTGCACTTAAAAAGTAAAAGTAATCGCTAACTACCCACCATGATTATCATGGCCTGTACCACGTGTACTAGGGATAAATATTTACAAGACTGTCTACATTCGACAGTTTACCCAAGGTCCTGCTGAGGTGGTCCTTCAACAATTAGCTGTCATCTATGGTTGTCACCCCCCAACCCTCGTTCTCTGAGTTGATGTGTCCACTTCCCTCTTCAGTGGTTTCTTAGTCAGTTTTTAGCACAAGGAATTGGATATAAGCAGCTGAATTCCAACTTCTTTACTGCAACCATCGCTAAGCTTTGTCTCCAAATTATATAAAAATAGTAATAAGGCACAATTATAGCTACAAGGAAATAAGACCTAATCCAAATAAATTAATAGTGTGTGATGTTTTGGTAACAACGTTGTTACTGAAACGTCACACACTATTTATTTATTTGGTCTTATTTCCTTGTGTTTATAATCTATAATCCAAATTGTGCCTTATCACACATAATTATTTTATTTGGATTAGGTCTTATTCCCTTTTAGGTAAAAATGGTAATAATAATATTTTTAAAAGTTTAATTAACATAATTGTTGTTGGGTAAACATTCACAGCACCTAGAGGTAAATAAACTCTGAGAGAAGAATTACAAAAACTATAACAAGAACAAAACACTACAAAGGAATGACAATAAATCCAGATGGCATACGAACCGATAGGACATATAACAACTGTTTTGGTGTGGAACTAACACCTACCCACATATTCTCATGTCCAGCAATGGTCACAGCCTTGCAGAAAATTGACATGGACCCAGAACAGCAGCTTTATACACCCAAGATAAAGGACATTGCAGTGATAGAGATGCATGGAGACATCTGAGGCTCTTCATTGGACACGACAATAACAATGACAGAAAATTGACATGGACCCAGAGCAGCAGCTTTACACACCCAAGATAGAGGACATTGCTGCTGCTGTGATAGAGATGTATGGAGACATCTGAGGCTCTTCATTGGACACAACAACAACAATGACAGAAAATTGACATGGACCCAGAGCAGCAGCTTTACACACCCAAGATAGAGGACATTGCAGTGATAGAGATGTATGAAGACATCTGAGGCTCTTCATTGGACACAACAACAACAATGACAGAAAATTGACATGGACCCAGAGCAGCAGCTTTACACACCAAAGATAGTGGACATTGCGACTGCCGTGATAGAGATGCATGGAGACATCTGAGACTCTTCATTGGACACAACAACAACAACAACAGAAAATTCACATGGACCCAGAGCAGCAGCTTTATACACCCAAGATAGAGGACATTGCAGTGATAGAGATGCATGAAGACATCTGAGGCTCTTCATTGGACATGACAACAACAACAGAAAATTGACAGAACCCAGAGCAGCAGCTTTACGCACCCAAGATAGAGGACATTGCTGTGATAGAGATGTATGGAGACATCTGAGGCTCTTCATTGGACACGACAACAACAATACAGTATACACACCCAAGATAGAGGACATTGCTGTGATAGAGATGTATGAAGACATCTGAGGCTCTTCATTGGACACGACAACAACAATACAGTATACACACCCAAGATAGAGGACATTGCTGTGATAAAGATGTATGAAGACATCTGAGGCTCTTCATTGGACACGACAACAACAATACAGTATACACACCCAAGATAGAGGACATTGCTGTGATAAAGATGTATGAAGACATCTGAGGCTCTTCATTGGACACGACAACAACAATACAGTATACACACCCAAGATAGAGGACATTGCTGTGATAAAGATGTATGAAGACATCTGAGGCTCTTCATTGGACACGACAACAACAATACAGTATACACACCCAAGATAGAGGACATTGCTGTGATAAAGATGTATGGAGACATCTGAGGCTCTTCATTGGACATGACAACAACAAATGTTGTGTGGAACATCTTCTACAGTAGAACTACACCTCAGTAAAGGACACACCAGAGCCAGTGTTCTATACAAAGAGGTGTCTTATACGTAATAAGGTAAAGCATCAAGATGGTCTGGTAAATGGTTCTTGTTATGGTAGTATATATAAAATGAAAGGAGTAAAGACGTGAATGTTTCTTTTATATACAATACAAACTTCTACTGTCCTTACTGTGATAAAAAAAATATATTGGGAGGGCTTGGCTCATCAGTGGTAAACCTCCCAGAAAACCATAGTTTTCTTGAAAACCATATCTGAGAATCCACTCTTCATTGTAACATATATAAGCAGAATGATCCAATACAGTATTAGAGCTCTAAGAAGCTGTCTGGTAGATTAAATTGGTGAAACCGCTTAGAGGGTTCACCACTGATAAGCCAAGCCTTCCCAATATATTTTTTCATCGCAGTAAGGTCAGTAGAAGTTTGTATTGTATATAAAAGAAACATTCAGGCTTAAATCCTTTCATTTTATATATATAGATGGCGCGTTATTGTTTTGTAGTAATTTATGGTAATGTATCCCCAGTCCACAGTAGAGTTGTGAATAAACTTGGAGCCACACACAAGGGGTAAATATTTTATTTTAGGCATCCAAAAAAAAAAAAACTGATAATAAAAAAGAGAACACATATATATATATATTTGAAAGAAACTTATTTCTCCAAACCTGATACATAGAGGAGTCTGCTTGAAGACTAGCTGCTGATACATGAGGTGAGTCTTGTGACGACCAGTCGTGTCCATGTATCTCTCATCCTAAAATGGCAAACATAATCTCGGAGCGGGGGATATAAGCAAACTATGGGCTATATGGGTTGGTACGGTGAAACTAAAGTTGAATGCAATGAGGAGAGAGATATAATGGAAGGAAGGAGTGTTCTTTATTCCTCAACAATCCTTCAATAAATTTAAATATTTCTAAATCCACAGGCCCTAGATGGTATCAATCACATTTCTCTTCTATCTGAACTTGGTACTAACTTAGCCCTAATTTAAAGAACTGGTTTGTCTACCCAAGAGGAACATCACCCCACTTCGTCGGGAAACAAAGGATTAAACTGTACAGACTTCATCCTTGCTATTGGCACTCTGAAGTCTGGCAAAATTATATGAATTTGGCTTCAATTTAATGGTGCAGCCATTGACTTTAACGAGTGCGGCATGTGATCCAACCAACCATGCAGCAATCAGGCACTTGGCAGCGGTGGTATCTCCACAGCTACAGGGGGCCAAGCAAAAACTAAAGAGCTCACTGCAGTGATGGAAGCAGGATAGGAAAGCTCACCGTACTCAAAGACTCCTGTGTCAACAAACAGAGATCTAACAAGATAGATAGATATAGTAGATAGTGGTATAGAGAGATAGAGAGAGATGACGTAACACACACGAGTGGAACACAAACAATAAATAGATCACACACAACTTAAACAGAGAGAGATATAAGGCTGTTGTAGTGGGCCATGTTCCGTTTAAGGATGTCCGCGCAGGGACCCAGGACACGTTCAAATCGAGCCCGGTCCAGCTTGATGCACTTCAGAGGTCCCTTAGCCACTACGGTGGCGGCACGTGGGCGGTCCAGGAGTAGCGCAATCTCGCCTGGACACCAGGGAAAACATTGCGGACACCAACAGCACAACTTCTGCTACCTAGCCATGTTACAAGAGAGCATACCAGGCAAATACCTCGCTGTAACACTTGGCACCAGGATTTAACCTTTGTTCTTCAAATAAAAGATACTTCGGCCAGTAAATCTTTTTTATTGTCTCGACAAAAATCTTTTTGTCCTCATCAGGAGCAAAAAAAAATTTAAAAAATTGGCAAAGTGTTAAAAATTATTCTAAGGCTGCAAGGGTGTTCTCATGCGGTATTTCAAATTTTGTACAACATCTAAAGCAAGAGTCAAAAAACAAATATTTAACTCACAAAAGACCGATTTATTATAATTTATATAAAAGATCATAGTCTTTTGTGAGTTAAATATTTATTTTTGACTCTTGCTTTAGATGTTGTACAAAATTTGAAATACCGCATGAGAACACCCTTGCAGCCTTAGAATAATTTTTAATGCTTTGCCAAATGTTTTAATTTTTGTTCGCTCCTGACAAAGACAAAATATTTTTGTCGAAATGTCGAGACAATAAAAAAGATTTACTGGCCGAAGTATCTTTAATTTGAAGAACTAAGAATACCGGCCAGGCAGCCTCTATCTTTACAATTAACCTTTGTTGTTAGAGCCACGGTTGAGATCTTAGACATTATAACCATGTGTTATAACTCTAGACAGGTAAAACCAAAGAGGAAACCACATGCTATGCTTGTCCTGCCAGCTGTGTCAATGCTGTGCATTTCCATAGCACACATGTGATCACAACTCCAGACACGGTGAAGTATCAGAACTCTCTCAGAAACCTTCAATTTTTATAGTTGCTCTATATATTACGGCCCACTCTTAGGGGGAACAAATTATTTTTTCGCTGCAGGAACTTTAAAGTGAAATTTACCCAAACCTTGTCCATTTGTCATGGCTAGACAGTAAGGCACAATTGATGAGATGGTCACCTATTAAGCACCTGAGGTGACCTATTAAGCACCTGAGGTGACCTATTAAGCACCTGAGGTGACCTATTAAGCACCTGAGGTGACCTATTAAGCACCTGAGGTGACCTATTAAGCACCTGAGGTGACCTATTAAGCACCTGAGGTGACCTATTGAGCACCTGAGGTGACCTATTAAGCACCTGAGGTGACCTATTAAGCACCTGAGGTGACCTATTAAGCACCTGAGGTGACCTATTGAGCACCTGAGGTGACCTATTACGCACTTAAGGTGACCTATTAAGCACCTGAGGTGACCTATTACGCACTTAAGGTGACCTATTAAGCACCTGAGGTGACCTATTACGCACTTAAGGTAACCTATTGAGCACCTGAGGTGACCTATTAAGCACCTGAGGTGACCTATTACGCACTTAAGGTAACCTATTGAGCACCTGAGGTGACCTATTAAGCACCTGAGGTGACCTATTGAGCACCTGAGGTGACCTATTGAGCACCTGAGGTGACCTATTAACAACCAATTTACGTGTTCTCAACCACACTAATATCATTAGATGTTTCGCCAAAAGCTTCTCCACACCAAAGTCCATTGAGTGCGACTCTCTATCGGAAAAATAAGGTGTGTCGCTACGGTTATTTTTCTTTAGGTGTGGAGTTGTGTTTGAAGACAAGGAATTTTTTAGTGCTCCCAATTCTTTTATCAGAGCAAGAATGGAAAAGCTTTCAGACAAACTCCTAGATGAAGGAGATTCTTACTTCTAATTCTGTTTTTGCTGCCCAAGCCCGGATGAAAAAGGAGGAGGGGGAGCAGTAACAAGCTCACTAAAAAACCTGGGCTCAGCTGGCCTGGCTGAAAGTACCCTGTAAGGGCTCCTGATCCAGGATTACAGGATGGGCAGTGTTTGTTCCTCATGTCAGAGGTGGCCATTTCATATTGGAGCTAAGTCGGCCTGCCACTGAGTAGTGCTCCCAGTCTTAATGACAAAAGCAGACACAATCTACTTCACCCAGTCATATTAGTTGTCAAGCTCTACAGGCTTGATACCCCATTGTTGAGTGGCAATAAGAAAGAAGAAGAAAGAGATTTTTTTCTTATTTTCTCAGCACAAACAGAATTCAGAGACAATAAGTGTCCACACTCACCAAAATAATCAGAAGGTCCCAATCTTCCCACTTCCATCAGAAACTCATCCCGGTCTTTCTGTTGTAGAACCACTGCCATACCCTGGACAAACAAACATTACAGTCACTGCTGGTTAGGATTTTTTTTTTTTTTTTGCTTATCCCTAGTACACGTGGTACAGGCCATGATAATCATGGTGGGTAGAAGTAGGCGACTGCTTTTACTGTAAGTGCACCACATGTCTACACATGTGAAAAGCAGTTCAACTGCACTTACAAGTGTGCCAAAGGCCCGTTTGGTTACTTGCATTGGCTGGTGGGGTTGGACTTTTGCAAGAATCGGGGACCATTGAAGCATTTTTTAATCAGAAAAAAAGTGCCCAATACGGGAATCAAACCCAGGTCGTAGCGGTCGAAAACCAACAGTTTAGACCATCCTTCCACCGATCCCCCTATTTAGGATTAGGTTAGGATATGGCACAATTATGTTGTTTCTTATCCCCTTGTGTAAAGATTGCACAAACTCCATGAGTCCATGTTCCTCGAGCTGTTAAATGGAAGAATAAATACCAAACAAGGAATTAAAAAAAAGGTATTGCCTGATTGTATAACTGATAGCGGCTCATTAACCAAGAAAGGGTATTGGGAGCCAATACTTTGTTGTAATTAACCATTAGTTCATATTTAATCCAAGAGATGGCGCAAGCCATCAGAAACTTTTAGTCACACGATCAAGAGATGCCTTTTTGATAAGGCACAATTTGGATTATAGATTATAAACACAAGGTGATAAGACCAAATCCAAATAAATAAATAGTGTGTGACGTTTTGGTAATAGCGTTGTTACCATCTTCAGACAAAAGTGCTGAAATTATACCACATGATGTTTTAAATAGTTACTGTTATCAAGTGTGTAAACAAGATATCTTCTTCTTATCTGCTATCTTGTTTACACACTTGATAACAGTAATTATTTAAAACATCATGTGGTATAATTTCTCATTCAGTACTTTTGTCTGATGTTGGTAACAATGCTGTTACCGCAAAATCTACCCCACTTGCCCAAAATGTAGCTTGGCACCTGCAGCTCCAGAACACATTTTAGCTTGCATTAGATGCACTAAACAGGACCTTTGGGAGAGGCCACTGCTTATCATAAAACAGCTCGAGGAGCATGAACTCATGGAATTCGTGTAATCTTTACACAAGGGGATAAGAAACAACAACAACATGCTGTTACTGAAACGTCACACACTATTTATTTATTTGGATTTGAGATGCCTTTTTCTTAATTCAAAAGCTTGTTTCCAGTACAACTTCGCTATTTGTTCCACATACTGTACAATAGACACCAAGCCATTAGCAAAAGTCCAACTCCACCAGCGAGTGCAAGTAACCAAATGGGGCTCTGACACATTTGTAAGTGCAAAGTCAAACTGCTTTTAACATGTGTAGACATGTGGTGCACTTACATTAAAAGCAGTCGCCTACTTCTACCCACCATGATTATCATGGCCTGTACCCCATGTACTAGGGATAAGAAAAAAAAAAGGCCAACAAGACTTACATCCACAATGATGTAGAAGTCGTCCCCAGGATGTCCCTGCATCACAATCACCTCCCCGTCCTTGAAGGACACCGGCTCCAAGGCATCTGCCACTGTCAGCCGCTCCCACTTGTCCAGACTCTCTGCGGCAGACACACATTTAGTCCACTGGACATATAGAAAAATATTAGGAAAGACAAATGACACAGTTGTTTATTTTTATTATACCTTATTTACATGAAAGAAAAGAGAGGTAATGAGATTTTTTTTTTGCTTATCCCTAGTACACGTGGTATTTGTAAGTGCAAAGTCTAACTGCTTTTCACATGTGTAGACATGTGGTGCACTTACAGTAAAAGCAGTCGTCTACTTCTACCCACCATGATTATCATGGCCTGTACCATGTGTACTAGGGATAAGCAAAAAAAAAAAACACGTGGTATAGGCCATGATAATCATGGTGGGTAGAAGTAGGCGATTGCTTTTACTGTAAGCGCACCACATGTTCACACATGTGAAAATCAGTTCGACTTTGCACTTACAAATGTGCCAGAGCCCCGTTTGGTTACTTGCACTCGCTGGTGGGGTTGGACTTTTGCAAGAATCGGGGGTCATTAGAGCATTTTTTTTTTAAACAAAAAAGGGTGTCCAATGCGGGAATCGAACCCAGGTCGTAGCAGTCGAAAACCAATGGTTTAGACCATCCTTCCACCAACCTCCCAGGTATTGAGATAAATTTGCTATGTAGCAAAATGTTGAAATCTAGTACAGTAAAACTACCTCTCAGTAGAATACATTTTGGTTTGTATTAAATGCACTGAATAGGAGCTTTGGGCAAGGCCGCTGTTTATCAACAAACAGCTCGAGGAGCATGGATTCATGTGATCTTTGCACAAGGGGATAAGAAACAACAACAGAATTACTTATCTGTAAAAGACAACACCTAGTTGCAGAGCCAAGGTATCCTTCAGAGAGAGGTATTCTCTTACCTCTGGTGAACTATGGTTCTTGTGAAGCAAAAGTTCAGTTATTGTATGTATATATTATATGGAAAATGATAAACAGATGCAAGTTTCTGCAGTTCTTATCACTCTTTTATAAGCAGACACACTTGTGTGTAAGACTGGTTAAGAGGAAAGCATCTCTTGATGGCTTGCAACATCTGTTGGATAAATTTCTGCTAATTGTCGACTTTCAATTATTCCAGAATTGGACAAACGATTAATCAAGAAAGGGTATTTGACCAATTCTGGAATAATAATTAAAAATCAACAAATAGTTGATATTTATTCCAACAAATGGCACAAGCCATCATCAACTTTTAGTTACACAATCAGGAGGTGTCTTAATTTATCTAACTGATCCCAGTACACTTTTGTATTATTTGTTCACACAAGAACCTGCACCTGCAGCTCCAGAGCACATTTTGGCTTGCATTAGATGTACTAAATAGGACCTTTGGGAGAGGCTGCTGCTTATCATAAAACAGCTCAAGGAGCATGGACTCATGGAATTCATGTCATCTTTACACAAGGGGATAAGAAACAACAAATGGGAAATTGTATCCATTATTCCTGTAGAAGGGCTGCTTGCGCCCGAAAGCTCGAATCGATTTTACCATAAAGAAACTTATCCTTTTTGATTCTATTCGTATTATAACACAAGAGTAGTGTTGGTGGGAGAGAGAGGTGGGAACAAACCAATTCTGAGAGAACCAAGTATTGGAACTTACCCAGAATGGAGACCTTGCTGAGGAATTCCTCATAGAGCTTCCGTTTTCTGATGGTGTTGCCCTGGGAACAGCCACAATCACATTATACATCACCCCTGTCAGATGTGATTCAAGAGGAATATAAAAGAACATTAGTCAATTGTACATACCACAGAACAGACCATCTCAAGCCATTGAAGATAGAAAATAACAACAAAATCTACCCCACTTGCCCAAAATGTAACTTGCCACCTGCAGCTCCAGAACACATTTTGGCTTGCATTAGATGCACTAAACAGGACCTTTGGGAGAGGCCGCTGCTTATCATAAAACAGCTTGAGGAGCATGAACTCATGGAATTCGTGTAATCTTTACACAAGGGGATAAGAAACAACAACAGTGGCATTGTATGTCAGATGTGATTCAAGAGGAATATAAAAGAACATTAGTCCATCGCACATGTTGATAAACAAGAAAACAATCAATTTTGTTGAGATGTCACAAATAAGATGACTGATGTGATTCAAGAGGAATATAAGGGAACTTGAATTAATGTTTTTACTGGAAAGACCTTGAAGAGGATATTGTATAAGTACAATAGGTCAGGGAAGTCGGTGGAAGGATGGTCTAAACCGTTGGTTTTCCACCGCTATGACCTGAGTTCAATTCCAACATTGGGCACTTTTTTTCTGATTAAAAAAAAAATAATAATAATATGCTCCAATGGCCCCTGATTCTTGCAAAAGTCCAACCCTACCAGCGAGTGCAAGTAATCAAACGGGGCTCTGGCATTTGTAAGTGCAAAGTCGAACTGATTTTCACATGTGTAGACATGTGGTGCACTTAGAGTAAAAGCAATCACCTACTTCTACCCACCATGATTATAATGGCCTGTACCACATGTACTAGAGATAAGCAAAAAAATAATAATAATAATAGGTCAAGTGTATCAGGCATTCAAATCCCACAAGTTTGCAATCTGTTGTGAATATTATTTTACTCTATATTGCAATATGACTTATAAGTGGTGAGGGACATCTCAGATGG
This sequence comes from Cordylochernes scorpioides, assembly GCA_030710605.1. Classification (NCBI taxonomy): domain Eukaryota; kingdom Metazoa; phylum Arthropoda; class Arachnida; order Pseudoscorpiones; family Chernetidae; genus Cordylochernes; species Cordylochernes scorpioides. The sequence continues at coordinate 2,175,918 of CP092871.1, read as the reverse complement.
CTGCTAGCCATGGAAAATCTTTCTTCCAACTGTCTGCTGTTCCTGGTACAGTAGAACTACCTCCCTGTAAAGGACAACACCTAATTGCATAGCCAAAATGTCCTTTAGGGAGAGATGTCCTCTTACCGGAGAATAGCTAAATAGTAAAATTGGTAAAATTTTGAAAATGAAAACTGTCCTTTATAGAGAGGTGTCCTCTAGCGTGGGTGTCTTCACATGGAGGTTTTACTGTATATACGCATCTACTCAGTAAATCATGCATAGTTTGTTTGTTTTAGATATTCTCTACCAAGACAACTACCCTTTCCTCTTATAATAGAAAAACAGTTGTACATGTGATTGGTAAATGGGGTTTATAAAGTGGCACATGGGGTTTATATGGTGGCACATGGGGTTTATAAAGTGGCACATGGGGTTTATAAAGTGGCACATGGGGTTTATATGGTGGTTAAAACATAACACAAAGGCTATTATAATAGTGTGTGACATTTTGGTAGCAACGCTGTTTATTTATTTGGATATGGTCTTATTAGCTTGAAGTTATAATGAAAAGGTGCAATTTTTGGATTATAGATTAGAACTACAAGGTAATCAAACCTAATAAATTTATTGAGATTTGGTCTTATTACTTTGTAGTTGTAGTTATAATCTATAATCCAAAGAGGCTCTTGCTGAGGTCTATCAACTGGGTCAGTTGAACAAAGGATTTTTAAAGAGGTCTTTCTCCTCTTCTAACAATACTGCTGTTGGTTCGTGACTGCTTATTCGTCGGAGTTATTCTGAATATTTTACAGCTGGCCTTCATATCTGAAGATTGTTCCCCTATCCGCCACCTGGGGATGCTCCCTGTAGCAGTCAGCTCTGCAGTGAGGCGTGTGGAGTAAATCATTTATTTAGAAACCAATGTGTGACCAAGAAAGTACTTGCCATCAAGATGCGGCGATAGGTGTCTCTGTCGATGGCCCAGAGTTTGACAGCAGTCTTGGCCTGGAGCAGACAGATGTCACAGCCTGGCACTCAGCCTGCCTGGAGACTTACCTTCACTGTGGCTGCTCGGGGCGTGCCGTAGATCAGAGCCAGTTCTCCGAAGCTCCCAGCTTCTCCAATTGTGGTCACCAGGTGGTCACTGACGAATACCTGCACCAGGTGGAGTGAGGGGTGAGGGGGGATATAGGGGGGGGGGGGGACTCATACCTCCACCTCTCCCTGGTCTATGACATAGAAGTTGTCAGCCTGATCCCCCTGGTGGATGATGACCTCCCCGGGGCTGTGGCTGATGGGGAACATCCCGTCAAATATGTCGCTGCAACAGCATTCACTTGGTGAGTGGAATTTTCTTTTTTAATTATCCCTAGTACATGTGGTACAGGCCATGATAATCATGGTGGGTAGTTAGTGACTGCTTTTACTGTTAAGTGCACCACATGTCTATACATGTGAAAAGCAGTTCAACTTTTGCACATACAAGTATGCCAGAGCCCTGTTTGGTTACTTGCACTTGCTAGTGGGGTTGGACTTCTGCATGAATCGGGAGGCCATTGGAGCATTTTTTAATTAGAAAAAAAAGTGCCCAATGCTAAATTTGATCCCGGGTTGTAGCGGTCTAATATGGTCTTGTTATCTCGTGTTTCTAATCTAATCATCCCAATTGTACCAAACATAACGACATGGTGTTAACATCATAATTCTAAGGCCCTAATATTAAGTTCTAGTTGTTTTGATTGTGGTTATAACAACAACAAGGCTACAACAACATAAAATCATAGTTCCAAGCTTTATTTTATCTAGATTTGAGATGGAACAATTTATGAGCTTCAGTGAAGAGACCTAACATAGAGAAAGGGGAGTTTAGCCAAACCATGAGTTTCACATCAAGCAAGTAAATTCAAGAAGACCCAAAGTTCCACATCAAGCAAAGATGCCAAAATTTCCACATCAAGCAGAGAAGCCCAAAAGTTTCACATCAAGCAGAGAAGCCCCAAAAGTTCCACATCGAGCAGAGATGCCAAAATTTCCACATCAAGCAGAGAAGCCCAAAGTTTCACATCAAGCAGAGAAGCCCAAAGTTCCACATCAAGCAGAGAAGCCCAAAGTTTCACATCAAGCAGAGAAGCCCAAAGTTCCACATCAAGCAGAAGCCCCAAAAGTTCTACATCAAACAAGTGAATCTAGAGAATCCCCAAAAGTTCCACATCAAACAAGTGAATCTAGAGAATCCCCAAAAGTTCCACATCAAACACAGAAGCCCCTAAAGTTCCACATCAAACAGAAGAAGCCCAAAAGTTCCACATCAAACAGAGAAGCCAAAAGTTTCACATCAAGCAGAGAAGCCCAAAAGTTCCACATCAAGCAGAGAAGCCAAAAGTTCTACATCAATCAGAGAAGCCCAAAGTTTCACATCAAGCAGAGAAGCCCCAAAAGTTCCACATCAAACAGAGAAGCCCCAAAAGTTCTACGTCAAGCAGAGAAGCCCCAATAGTACTACATCAAGCAGAGAAACCAAAAGTTCCACATCAAACAGAGAAGCCCAAAAGTCCCACATCAAGCAGAGAAGCCCAAAGTTTCACATCAAGCAGAGAAGTCCCAAAAGTTCCACATCAAGCAGGGAAGCCCAAAGTTTCACATCAAGCAGAGAAGCCCCAAAAGTTCCACATCAAGCAGAGAAGCCCAAAAGTTCCACATCAAGCAGAGAAGCCCAAAGTTTCACATCAAGCAGAGAAGCCCCAAAAGTTCCTCATCAAGCAGAGAAGCCAAAAGTTTCACATCAAGCAGAGAAGCCCAAAGTTCCACATCAAGCAGAGAAGACCAAAGTTTCACATCAAGCAGAGAAGCCCAAAGTTCCACATCAAGCAGAGAAGCCCAAAGTTTCACATCAAGCAGAGAAGCCCAAAAGTTCCACATCAAACAGAGAAGCCAAAAGTTTCACATCAAGCAGAGAAGCCCCAAAAGTTCCACATCAAGCAGGGAAGCCCAAAGTTTCACATCAAGCAGAGAAGCCCCAAAAGTTCCACTTCAAGCAGAGAAGCCCAAAAGTTCCACATCAAGCAGAGAAGCCCCAAAAGTTCCACATCAAGCAGAGAAGCCCCAAAAGTTTCACATCAAGCAGAGAAGCTCAAAAGTTTCACATCAAGCAGAGAAGCTCAAAAGTTTCACATCAAGCAGAGAACCCAAAGTTTCACATCAAGCAGAGAAGCCCAAAGTGTCGCATCAAGCAGAGAAGCTCAAAAGTTTCACATCAAGCAGAGAAGCTCAAAAGTTTCACATCAAGCAGAAGCCCCAAAAGTTCCACATCAAACAAGTGAATCTAGAGAAGCCCCAAAAGTTCCACATCAAGCAGAGGAGCCCAAAGTTTCACATTAAGCAGAGAAGCCCCAAGTTTCACATCAAGCAGAGAAGTCCCAAGTTTCACATCAAGCAGAAATCCCAAAAGTTCCACATCAAACAAGTGAATCTAGAGAAGCCCCAAAAGCTCCATATCAAGCATAGAAACCCCAAAAGTTCCACATGAAGCAGAGAAGCCCCAGGAGTCTTTACCTTCTTTCATTTTCATCCAGGTGGGAAAAGAGGACGTTCTTCTCAATGGCCTTGGACAGCGCAGTCATCGTATTGTAGTCCTTGGGAACCACCTGGCACCAACCACAGGGAGTTTTAGCAGTGTGTTTTAAAGAGACCATTGGACAAATATTTTAAATTAGATGTGTACATTCTGAGGTAGAGGTATACAATCATGGACAAAACTTAAGGAAGTTGTACCTTTTAGCATGTATATCAGGATTCAGACAATAACTCTGAAAGATACATTCATGGACAAAACTTAAGGAAGTTGTACCTTTTAGCATGTATATCAGGATTCAGACAATAACTCTGAAAGATACATTCATGGACAAAACTTAAGGAAGTTGTACCTTTTAGCATGTATATCAGGATTCAGACAAAAACTCTGAAAATATATTTGATACACAGTGACCTTTATTGAAGACACATGAGATAACCAAGTGTGAACAAAATTATCTCAGTCTCCTTTAAAATAATAGACAATCGGTAACATCAAACACTCTCCATTTCCTTAAGCTTTGTCCATGAGTATACTTTATTGAGATGTGAGCATATTCAAATATATATTTTGGCTTTACTAAAGATACACACAGATAGTCCATGTTGTACAAGTATTATCAAAAGCATCATGAACCACACAATTTATTCTCCAGAAAATTGCTGAGAACCTGGGGCAGCATCATCATAGTGGCTCCAGTGAACTCTCCACCTTCTAGTTGTTGGGCAATTTGACATTCCACGTCCCACGAGAACGCCTAGAAACCTGGCTAGTCTCTCCTGGAGGTAGCCTCTTATCAGAGACACTCATGTAGGGCTAAGTGATGAGGAGTCTTTCAAGTGAAACAGTCTCTGATGAGAGACTGGATTCTTAGGGAGAATACTATATTTGGAAAAGCTTCGACCACGGTTGTTATCTCAACATGAAGAAACCACATCACAAGGAATAGAGAGTTCTCTCCTTTCAAACTGATTCCTTCATTGATTTAATTTTTCTGGCAAAAGCCATGTTCTGTAGAATCACACACCACCTTTGTAGATTTTAATTCATGAGAAAGGTGCAATGGTATAGATCATAAACACAAGACCATATCCAAGTAAATAAATAGTGTGTGACGCTAAGAATCAACACTTTTATCTGAAGATGGTAACAACGCTGTTACCGAAACATCCCATACTATTTATTTACTTGGATTTGTTCTTATTACCTTTGCAATCGTGTTTCTATATTTTAAAAAGGGGTGAGTTTTAGGGCTTTACTATAGCAAGGTTTTATAATGGATGTTATACTTCTGGGGTTCCTGTTGAAGGACATATTAGCCAGAAAGCTAGAGAAATATAAATGGTGCAAGAAACTTAACCCTGGATATTGCTTGTTGATATTAATGAATAGAGAGAAAAAAAGCTATTACATCAATGCCCCAACACCAGAGCAATGCTGAATGTGAAAGATGGTGAGGCCATCGAGGTCATTGCCTGGAGGCGGACACTATCACGGTAGGGAAGACTGGCTGGCCGACTATAAATAATTATTTTATCGATTTTAAATTTTATTCTGTAAATATTGACTAAGAAGTCAATAAATATGTTTTAAAATGGGCCAATAATATTTGGCCACGCAACTGGCCTTAACTACCTGTTTTATGATTTTTTCAGGATGCCTGAATGACCAGTTTTAGGTTGTTGAGGTACAGCTTGCACCATGCTGATGAGGGCCAACAGCCCGAAACGTGTCCGTGGTTAGCTTTTCTTGATTAATCAAGAATGGGTATTTGGCTAATTCTGGAATAATTAAAAATCAACGAGAATAGTTGATATTTATTTCTATAGATGTCATAAGCCATCAGCAACTTTCAGTTGCACGATAAGGAGATGCCTTTTTCATAAAATAGTTTTAATTGTCAAATTGTCACAGCAATGCTGAGAGTGATTCCCAAATGTCAGGTAGATGGCGGCAGAATGGGCCAAGCCATCTAGCTCTCCACACAGAATCCTCTCAGCAGCACCAGGAGATTCTACCTTCTTGACATAGGTGGTGGCATCCTCCTCGGAGTAGGTCTCCCCGCTGAAGGCCCCCCGGCGGACCCGGTGTGTGGGTGGGGGCAGGGGGGTGGAGAGCTCCTCCTCCTTCTCATCCCCCGAGGGGGTGGTGCAGGCAGAGTGTTGCTTGGCCTTCAAGGCTGCCTCCTGCCCCAACATTAGAGGATTCAATCAAGGTAGAACATTACTCTCTGGGATTGTTTACTTCATTATCACAATTGATTTTATACATATACTAGGCGAATGACCCGGCTTCGCCTGAGAAATACTTTGGGTGCAATTTCCTTCATACTAAAAGTATATAAATAATAAATATTAGAAGTGCCATAGAATAGCAATACAGATGTAACACATAAACTACAGGAAAAAAGTGTGTGTGATGGCAAAAATTGTATTATATTAGTGTTTAGGTATTTGATTTAATTAATATAGTTTATATAATAATATATATTTATATTATATATAATATAAATGAGTTTTAAAAATTGTAAAAAAAAAAAATGCATCGGCCGGGAATCGAACCCGGGCCGCCTGCGTGGCAGGCGAGCATTCTACCACTGAACCACCGATGCTTAAAAAAAATGGCCATATTTAGGTATTCATTCCATTCCGGATTAGTCTGCGTAAAAAAGTTCTTCAAATGAAAAAAAGAAATAGCCAAAAATACTAATCAAAATGCAGCCGAAAATTTTCCTCAGGTTTATAAAAAGCGACATGCAAAATTTGGTACCAATTGGTTCAGTAATTTTTGAGTTTATCGCGAAACAGACAGACATTGACTTTTATATATATAGAGATATTATTTAATTAATAAACACATCGTAAAGATAAGAGGCTGCCTGGCTGGCATTCATAGTTCTTCAAATTAAAGATACTTCGGCCAGTAAATCTTTTTTATTGCGTCAACATTTCGACAAAATTTTAATTTTTGTTCGCTCCTGACAAGGACAAAAAAATTTTTGTCTAAACATCGAACAATAAAAAAGATTTACTGGCCGAAGTATCTTTAATTTGAAGAATTAATAAACACAGTTTTAAATTATTATTTTTATACATTTTATACATTTACATTTTATCTAATTTTTAAAATTAGAAACAATTTACAGATTACTCTATTTAAAGACTTTCATTTCATTGTTATCAATGTGAAAGGTTTATTTTATTGCGATCTATGGATACACTCCAGGAGCCTGATATACATATAGGTTAATAAACACAAGGTCTTCTTTCTTATCTCCACACTGGGTGAAGTAGAATGCCTTTGTCATTAAGACTGGGAGCACTACTCAGTAGCAGGCTGACTTAGCTCCAAAATAAATGGCCACCTCTGACATGAGGAACAGACACCATGTGTAGCCGCTCCTAACATGGAGTACAAACGCTGCTCATCCTGTATCCCTGGAGCCCTTACAGGGTACTATCAGCCGGGCCAGATGAGCCCAGGTTTTTTAGTGATCTTGATACTGCTCCCCCTCCTCCTCTTTCATCCGGGCTTGGGACTGGCAAAGGCGGAGTTATAAACACAAGGTGATAAGACCAAATCCAAATAAACAAATAGTGTGTGACGTTTCAGTAACAGCGTTGTTACCATCTTCAGACAAAAGTACTGAATGACTATATGTATGTTAATAGTTATTTTATTATCTTTTTATGGAATTTATTAATAGCTTTAATAAGCCTCTTTATGATCTTTTTCTATTTGATAATTTAGGTTAAGTAAGGATAGGTTAGATTCAGCCGATATGCAATAATGAATGTTAGTGATAAACATAGAGATATCCTGGAATCTCCTTATCAATCAACAATCCAACCTGGGGAAAGTTGTCACTATAGCTGGACTGTCCCAATTCTGACATTCCACCAGCCAGGCTTGGTGGTCTGGACCATCTATAGATATACACTCTTGGACAAAACTTAGGAAATTGGAACATCTGATATCGTCGGTTGTCTATTTTTTGAAGGAGATAGGCAATTATGTTCATACTTGGTTATCTTGTATGTCTTCAATTAAAGTCACTGTAATATCTTTCAGAGTTATTGTCTGAATCCTGATATACATGCTAAAAGGTACAATTTCCTTAAGTTTTGTCCATGAGTGTATATAGTGGAAACTACATTGCGCTAACTGACGAGGCTTTCACTGTAGCTCCAACTCCATCTTTGCCAGTCCCAAGCCCGGATAAAAAAGGAGGAGGGGGAGCAGTAACAAGCTCACTAAAAAACCTGGGCTCAGCTGGCCATGCTGATAGTACCCTGTAAGGGCTCCTAATCCAGGGATACAGAATGAGCAGAGTTTGTACTCCATGTTAGGAGCGGCTGCACATGGAGTCTGTTCCTCATGTCAGAGGCGGTCATTTCTTTTGGAACTAAGTCGCCCTGCCGCTGAATAGTGCTCCCAGTCTTAATGACAAAGGCAGATACATTCTACTTCACTCAGTCATGATGGTTGTCAAGCTTTACAAGCTTGATGCCCTAATATGATTGAGTGGAGATAAGAAAGAAGAAGACTGTAGCTCCAACTTTGGGTGTCATGATACTGCAGGTTTATAGAGCTGGGGAAAAATAATTACAAGGAGAATGGTTAAGATCTTTATTCATAGAAATATTCTTCCTTTTCACCATTAGTTAGAGCTCAAAGAACAAACAATCTTGTTTAAACTGTGATGGAGCTTCCAGTTATTCAAGTATATAAATGATTGCTTACTTCTAAGACTTCTTATATCCACTCAATCATAATAGCCAATCAAGCTTGTAAAGCTACATATGACTGGGTGAAGTAGAATGGGTCTGCCTTTGTCATTAAGACTGGGAGCACTACTCAGTAACAGGCCGACTTGACTCCAATATGAAATGGCCGCCTCTGACATGAGGAAGGGACACCATGTGCAGCCGCTCCTAACATGTGATACAGACTCATCCTGTATCCCTGGATCAGGAGCCCTTACAGGGTAATAACAGCCGGGCCAGCTGAACCCAGGTTTTTTAGCGAGCTTGTTACTGCTCCCCTTCCTTCTTTTTCATCCAGGCTTGGGACCGGCAATGGCGCTAAGTGCTTTAAACCGACTGATTTTGTGATCTAGAGAAATACTGTACAGAAATGTTTGCCTTAAATATAGTTTTGGCACAAATTAGCACAACAATCTCTATATAAATGTAGGACACCTACAATGTTATACACAATTTGTCAAGCTGGTGTTACAATATTTTTGTAAAAAGAGGAATCTGTAATATAACAGGAATGCTCATGATAAGACACAATTTGATTTTTATAGATTATAAACACAAGGTAATAAGACCAAATCTAAATAAATAAATAGTGTGTGACGTTTCGGTAACAGCGTTGTTACCATCTTCAGACAAAAGTACTGAATGAGGAGTACTGAATGAGCCCTCATTCAGTACTTTTGTCTGAAGATAGTAACAATGCTGTTACCGAAACGTCACACACTATTTATTTATTTGGATTTTGTCTTATTACCTTGTGTTTAGGAATCTGTAATATAACATGAATGCTCATCTTTATGTCATGCCTTTTTCTTCTTGTATTTGATGCTTGAGGTACACTTTTGCGTATAAAGTTTTTGTTAATTCAATATTTATTTAAAGAGCAGATACCAGGCTGAAGTACTTATATTTTATTCGAAACTATTTTAGACGCGTAAAATTCTTTTTGAAATTAAACAATTTCTACTGTCCTTACTGCAATGGAAAAATTAATGCGAGGTTTGTACGCAGTAAGGACAGTAGAAATTGTTTAATTTCAAAAATAATCTTACGCGTCTAGTTTCGAATTTACATAACAGATGGCATGCTAATGTAACCTATTTTATTGTGAAAAAATAATAAAATATTAAAAAGATCAGATGTTGATATGTCAAAATAAAAAAAGGCATATCCTGACCAGGCTTACATGAGCATTTCTAGGTGGCAGGGCACCATCTAGGGGAACAAAAATAAACTAAATGTTTACTTAACTTGTTCTGTGATATTTGGCCAACACAATTACTTGATAAATCAAGAAAAGTCAACCACAAACGCATTTCAGGCTGTTGGCCCTCATCAGTGTATGGAGACTGTACCTCTACGACCAAAATTTGGTCCCAGAGGCTTCCTGAGAAATCAAGAAATTGGTATTTATGGTCAAGTTCTTTTATTTTCTATATTTTTTCAGATGAAATGCGTCTTTACGCAAACTTGGCCTTAAATACCCATTTCTTGATTTCTCAGGAAGCCTCTGGGACCAAATTTTGGTTGTAGAGGTACAGTCTGCACCACACTGACCAGGGCCGACAGCCTGAAATGGCCTTTCTTGATTTATCAAGAAATTGGGTTGGCCAAATATCAAGGAACAAGTTAAATAAACATTTAGTTTAATTTTGATCCACTAGATTTTGCTTTACCATCTAGAAATGCTCATGGTAGCACTGTCAGGATATGCTTTTTTTATTTTTGCATATTTTATTATATTTATTTTATTTACTTGTGAAATTGCTTAATTAACCATAATGAAAAAATAATTGGCAAAAAATTATTGGTAGATATGACAAATAAACACGCCATAACTGATGCATTGCTTTGAAATTTGGAAGAATAATAAATGGCCTTAAGGTTTAAGTGGTTCATTAATAAGGGTGAAATCTAATAAAATATTATGATTCTATAAAACTAGTTATATAATCTGTTTAAAGATTATATTTACCCTTTCAAGTTTTTGGAAGTATTCACGAAGAAAACTAATTGGATTTTCGGGCCTACTAACACACAATTGCACAATACAATCCTTAAGAATTTGCTGAATATTATGTCGAGTTACATATGCTTCCAATTCTCTTAAACTATCATCTTCTTCGATTGATGTCATATTTTATAGAAATATAACAGCCACTAATTAATATAAGATAAAAATAATAATAAAATATGAGGTAAACAAATAGATTTATAAATACTTATTATTGAGCTCAATTTTATTTTTTTATTTTTATAAATTGCACGAATTATTCCGAAATATAAATATTATTTCATTGTTTCTTTCATTGTAAAAAAATAAATCACTTTCAAAATAGAATTTAAAGTTATTTTTTTAGAAGGCCATTTTTATAAAATAATTCTATTTTTTTTCATTTTGCGAATTGAAACAATTTAGTACAGTTCTTCCTGTGAGATGAGCTAAAATTATGAAGGGCCTAATTCGTTAGTGGCGAAATCCCTCAGGAGTTTTGCCAGTTTAATCTGTCGGATTACCCTATTATTGTATTCAATGTGCAGATTGATGAGAAAGTTAGCATATAATATTTTGCCTATGATGGTAACAAAGACAAATTAATGTAAGATTTTCCCTTTAATGAGTCGCGCCACCAGAGATGGAATAATAAATTTATTATGATGTTAAGTATATTTGTTATAAAGCGGGAAGCAAGTTTTTGTAATAGAAACCTAGAGATTTAGAGAAGATTGGGACGGTTGGAAACATACTTGTTTAGACTACTAAGATCTGTGCGTTAATGGAAGAGTCATAGTACTGTGGTGTGTCGAACCTTTTATGTACTTGATGTCAGTAGTGAATTGAGAGATGTATTGTAGATGTCTTATTTGTCTAGGAGAAGCTTTCTCATTTTTTGTTTGAATGCGTAAATTAAAGGTTTGTGGTCAGTCAAAATTGTAAATTCACGTGCCTCAAGCAGGTGCTTGAAGAATTTGATAGACAAATATATTGCGAGAAGCTCTCTATCATATGTACTATAATTACATTGAGCAGGATTTAATTTTTTAGAGAAAAATGCTATTGGTTTCCATGTATTATTGTTTGAGAACTGATCCAACTGCCCGATCTGAAGCATCTGTACAGAGTGAGATAGGCAGTTCAGTATGGGGTAGGCTAACAGTGCTGTATTAGCTAGGGCTTGTTTGCATTTTTCAAACTGAACTTCAGCTTCTTCAGTCCATTTTATTTCTCTTCTATCCTTTTTCTTGGCACCCCTCAAGTATTCATGAAGGATTGCCTGAGTCTCTGCGGCATCAAAAAGGTAGGATAAAAGATTAGCATACCCAAAAATATGCGTAATTCATGAACTGTTTTTGGTTTCTTATTTTCTAGAATAGCTTAAACCTTGGTTGGGAGTGGTTTCACATCGTGAGAGGTAATTAGGTATCCTAGAAAATCAATTTCCTGTACTAGGAATTTAGATTTAGAAAGATTGATTCTCAATCCATAGGAATTTAGTCTGCTGAATAAGCTTTCTAGGTGGCTATAATGCTCTTCTTCCGTTTTAGAGGCTACCAGAATATCATCTAAGTAGACAAATGCAAAGTCCAAGTTTCTTAAGACTTCATGCATGAATCTCTGAAAGGTAGCAGTAGCATTTCTAAGACCGAAACTCATTACATTAAATTCGAATAGCCCAAAAGGAGTAATGGTGGCAGTCTTTGGTTTATCCTCTTCTGCAATTGGAATCTGATAGAATGCCTTGCATAGGTCTATTTTTGAGTACACACGAGTACCTTTTAAGATGTGGTGGAAATCGTCCAGTCTAGGGATTGGATAACGATCTGGAAGTGTAACTGCATTGAGTCTTCTATAATCACCACAAGGTCTTAGTGACTCGTCCTTTTTTGAAACTAAATGTAGTGGACTCGCCCAAGGAGAATTTGAGGGTCTAATTATTCCATTACTAGACGCCGACCCGGGCTTCGCCCCGGGATTGACCCGTGTGCATATCTACCCGAGTGATATATATTTAGATAAGAAATTTTTTTAAATAATTGTTTTTACTCAAGGGAATGTTTGTAGTCTAGTACGTTGATATAATCAATCTATCTGAATATTAGGAAAGGTCAGGTATTTTTTTTGTAGGGTGATGCTCTGAAAAAGAAGGCTATACCACTTTATCACTAAACAAATTGGCGAGTCAAAAATAAGCAACCTAAACAATCCATTAGCTTTGCAAGATAAGAACAGAAATAGAGAAATGCATGCAAAATTTTCAACACAATTCAAAATCTTTAATCCTCATTATTTTTTTATTTTTATTTTTTGCTTATCCCTAGTACACGTGGTACAGGCCATGATAAGCATGGTGGGTAGTTAGCGACTGCTTTTTACTGTAAGCGCACCACATGTCTACACATGTGAAAGCAGTTCGACTTTGCACTTACAAATGTGCCAGAGCCCCGTTTGGTTACTTGCACTCGCTGGTGGGATTGGACTTTTGCAAGAATCGGGGGGCCATTGGAGCATTTTTTTTTTAAACAGAAAAAAGTGTCCAATGCGGGGATCGAACCCGGGTCGTAGTGGTCGTATTTTGTTTCTATTACATTACATGGAATAGTTTTTTTTTTTCTAATAAAATTTACTGACCTCTTTGTTCACTGAAACCGAAACAATGTGTATGTTAGACCACTCTTTGTTCAACCTTACACATTGTTTAGGTCTCTTATTAGGTGCAAGATGTATACTTATGCTAAAATGGTAATTTGGGTAAACATAGGTAAATTCATGTTGGGCCAGTATTGTTCAGCAAGCCAACACAGATATAACATTACTGGTATGAAGCAAGTTGTGCTAAAACTAATATTTCCAATCAAATTATCAAAAAATAACACATACTATGTAATATAAACACATGTATGTAAAATAAACACAATAAAATAACCAATAATTAAAAACCATAAATTTTTCTAACACAGTATACTTCTTAAGTAAGAATACCTTACCATGAAGGTTTAAAACCCTACACATTGAAACATGTGAAAAATGTAGCATGTGTGGTGTATGATGGGCTTGAAGAGAAAATATTTAAAAAAGATATTTATTGAAACTTTTGTAATACCACACAAAATATGCATATTTACAGTTACAACTTGTCTAGCACCAAAAGATGTCATTTGGAATATAGAGTTATATCTACGGATATGCAGCAAGAAGGACTTCGATAGAGGATGTAGACCAGAGAGCAAAGAGAAAATAGGTTCTGGAGGGGACTCAATAGCAGGTAGAGAAACTCTACCTTGTTTACAACAGAGGCCAAAGGGTTCATCTCTAAATCTCAAAGCAGAGCAAAACTGGCATACCCGAGACATTTGGCCTATATCGACAGATGAATCAGCTTTATAATCAATATGGGTATTATACTGCAAACCTGAAAACGGCTTATGAGTCCAAAGCTGAACACGCTGAACAGGAACTTGCATAGTTTGTGCAGCTGCGACGCGGGCTTCAGAATACCTAAGACGGCGAAGCGCACGACGCGTCTCACTTTGAAGTGGTGTCTCAATAGCTATAGCATTCCTATATCTCCTGGAAGCAGCCGTATTCCTACCAATTAAAGGTCGGCTGCGGCGAGGCATATTCTGAAAAAAAATATTGAGATTAATAACAAAAGCTTAAAAACCAGCAATTTATAAACAAAGTGTTAGAAATTGTGAAATTTATATAGAGTCGCTGTTTTCATCCCAAGTCGACCTTGACACGTGTACAGCCCGGCGGTGGCACGTGATACCATGTGACGTCACTACCTACCTACCCCTGCCTTGCCAAGCTGCTGGCTGTTTACAACTTCTATCTCTCTTTTGATTTTGTCTCTAAACTTGTATTTCCAATAAATCAATTGGCACTCTGCTTTAACGAGCCATTCGTTAATATTTCCAATAGGTTATGGGTCCTGACTACGCCCCAAATTTGAAGAAGCAAACCTAAAGTGAAACTGCTAAGCCTAACTCGTGCTAATTATGACGCACCTTGAGAATCAAGTCCGCCAGTTCAAAGGCGAAAACTTCTCCCTTTGGAAATTTCAGTTCCGACTACTATTAGAGCAAAATCAACTTTTGGATATCGTGGACGGCAAAGAAATCAAACCAGAGGTAAGTGACGCTACCTCTGCTATACAGGATGCATGGCACGCCAAAGATATCAAAGCCCGAATGCTTATATCACAGGCACTTGAATTAAGATTTCTAGAACCTTTGATGTCCTGTAAAACTGCCGCTCAAATGTGGACAAGGCTCATGTCCATCCACGAACAGAGATCAGAGATCGCAATTGGCATGTTGTGGCAACAATTTTTTGACGCCCGAATGTCGTCATCAGAGGATGTCAGCAGCTATATCGCCAAGATTGAAAATCTTAGTGCAAGAATTCAGGATGCAGGAGGAACGATTACAGATGACCAGAAAGTGGCAAAGATAATAAACTCTCTTCCTTCGAGCATGCGGTATTTCATACCAGCATGGGAGTCTCAAGCGCCGATTACGCAGGATCTAGAGAACTTATCAGCACGTCTTCTGATTGAAGAATGTAGAAACCAGCAGGCCGATTCCTCGCAAGGTACAGCATTCTACCAACAGACCAAACCAAGAATCAAAGAAGACAACATAAAGAAGACTGATTCAGGAAAGATATCAGAACTAAAGAAAAAGACTGAATGCCATTATTGTCACAAGATTGGTCATTGGTCACGGGAATGTCGGAAACGGATTGCCGACCAGCAGAAGAAAAACGAGAAGCGGAAGAACCAAGCAGGAGATTGTGATCATAAAGGTTTCAACGCTGATACCATCCTAAAGTGGAATGATTGCGACGTATGGTGGGCAGATAGCGGAGCAAGCTGCAGCATGACCTTCCGACGTGAATGGTTCAAGTCCTTCACTCCGATCCACAACGATCATAGAATATACCTTGGAGACAACACTTCCGTCCTTGCAGAAGGTACAGGTGACATTGAAATCCTTTCCATGGTGAATGGAAAATGGATTGCAACATCAATCAGGAATGTGCTCTACTCTTCGAAGCTCAAGAAAAATTTGTTCAGCCTGGGAGTGTGCACTGAAAAGGGATACCGAGTAGACATCAACAAGGATGAGCTGCGCATCTACTCAAGAAAAGATCTGAAAGCAGTTGGACAACGCCAAGATGGGCTCTACAAGATGATGTTCCGAGTTACTTCATCTTCACAAGGATTTTCTGCAAAGATCAACAACCTCCAACTGTGGCACGAAAGACTAGCACACATCTCACTCAGCACTATTCGAGAAATGGCCAAGAAAGGATTGATCAACGGTTTGCAACCCGAGGACATAAAAGAAGACGATTTCTTCTGTCAAGGCTGCCAAGAAGGAAAAGCTCACAGAAAGCCTAGTCATTTGTCTGAAACAAAGGAGTACAATCCTGGTGAGTTCATTCTAAGTGATATCTGCGGCCCTATGCCAACACAATCAATAGGAGGATCACTTTATTTCATTTTATTCAAAGATTATTCCAGTGGCTTTCGCCATATAGATTTCATTAGACACAAATCCGATATTTTACACAAATTTGAAAACTTTGCTAGATTCAGTTATAATCAAACAGGCAATAAAATTAAAGTGATTAGAACCGATAATGCACTAGAATATACCAGTAAAGATTTCACAAATACTTGCAGAAAGTTCGGAATAGTGCATGAATTGTCAGCTCCATATATTCACGAACAGATAGGGCGCGTAGAACGAGACAATAGAACTATTGTCGAAGCAGCTCGATCGATGCTGTGCGCACGAAATCTTCCCGAAGAACTTTGGGCAGAAGCTTGCAATACTGCAACCTTCATTCTAAACCGAACATTCACTAAACAAGCTCCCAATACCACACCCTATGAACTCTTTTTCGGAAGAAAAGTTAGTTTATATAATCTAAAGATTTTCGGCTGTGAAGCATGGTTGCATACACCCAAAGAACGTAGAAGGAAATGGGATAAGAAATCACAAAAGATGATTTTCTTAGGGTACGATAAAACCTGCACTAACTTTCGACTCTGGAACCCTTCTACTAGAAAGATTTCTATCTCTAAAGATGTTACTTTTAACGAGACAAAGCTCCGACATTGCGAACTAGAGGGAGAAAATTTCATCCCAGTTAATATTGACTTTGACCCGCCGGCAGCACAAACAACCGAGGATGAATCACCTGCAGCGCTAGGGTTTCCCACGCCATCGGGATTCCACCCGATGATAACTCGATCTAAAAAGAAAGCAGATTCTTGTAACTACCATTTTGTCGATGAGCCTTCAACCTATAAAGATGCTATGGAAAGTCCAAATGCCGAAAAGTGGTTGGATGCAATGAAAGAAGAAATAAAAGCGTTAGAATCTAATAACACATGGTCACTCGAAACCCTACCAGACGGATATAAGCCAATAGGAAGTAAATGGGTTTATAAGCTAAAATCCCATCCCAACTCTACGGTACCTAAATTTAAGGCTAGACTTGTAGCTAAGGGTTACACACAAAGGAAGAACGTAGACTATTTCGACACCTTCAGTCCTGTTGTCAGATATGATTCACTTCGAGTGTTACTAGCAAACGCGACAACAGAAAGTGAATATATTGCTGCCTGTGCTGCTACTAAAGAAATGGTTTGGCTACGCAGACTTCTTAAGGATATCGGGATTAAGATGGACAGACCCACAGTACTCAACATGGATAATCAAGCAGCCATAAAGCTAGTGCAGAATCCCGAGTTCCATAAGAGAACGAAGCACATTGATGTACGATATCACTACATTCGTACTAAACAGGAAGATGGTGAGCTGATCACAAGATATGTCAGCACTCTTCAGCAGACGGCTGACCTCCTGACGAAACCTTTGGGACCGAAACACTTCAGGCGGCTCCTAGAAAACTTGAACGTTATAAATTTCAAGAGGGAGTGTTAGAAATTGTGAAATTTATATAGAGTCGCTGTTTTCATCCCAAGTCGACCTTGACACGTGTACAGCCCGGCGGTGGCACGTGATACCATGTGACGTCACTACCTACCTACCCCTGCCTTGCCAAGCTGCTGGCTGTTTACAACTTCTATCTCTCTTTTGATTTTGTCTCTAAACTTGTATTTCCAATAAATCAATTGGCACTCTGCTTTAACGAGCCATTCGTTAATATTTCCAATACAAAGCATAAAAAATACCTGTCTTTTTGAGGTAAAAATCACAATTCCTAAATTTTTTCTTCAAAATAACCTTCCAGATATGTTAAAAAGATTATAAAAAACTAAAACCATAATATTAAAAAAAAAAAGCTAAAAAATTAATGTACAAAACCATTTATCATTAAAAAGCCTCAAAAATAGACCAACCGCAGGACACGGCAATGAAAAAGCATGCTTTTTTTAGGAAAAAAATAGAAATAAGAAAAATAAGAAATAAGAAATAAGTAAAAAGCATGCTTTTTCTTCAAAATAACCTTCCAGATATGTTAAAAAGATTACAAAAAACTAAAAGCATAATATTAAAAAAAGCTAAAAAATTAATGTACAAAACCAGTTATCATTAAAAAGCCTCAAAAATAGACCAACCGCAGGACACGGCAACCTTACACATTGTTTAGGTCTCTTATTAGGTGCAAGATGTATACTTATGCTAAAATGGTAATTTGGGTAAACATAGGTAAGAATCGGGGGGCCATTGGAGCATTTTTTTTTTAAACAGAAAAAAGTGTCCAATGCGGGGATCGAACCCGGGTCGTAGTGGTCGTATTTTGTTTCTATTACATTACATGGAATAGTTTTTTTTTTCTAATAAAATTTACTGACCTCTTTGTTCACTGAAACCGAAACAATGTGTATGTTAGACCACTCTTTGTTCAACCTTACACATTGTTTAGGTCTCTTATTAGGTGCAAGATGTATACTTATGCTAAAATGGTAATTTGGGTAAACATAGGTAAATTCATGTTAGGCCAGTATTGTTCAGCAAGCCAACACAGATATAACATTACGGTATGAAGCAAGTTGTGCTAAAACTAATATTTCCAATCAAATTATCAAAAAATAACACATACTATGTAATATAAACACATGTATGTAAAATAAACACAATAAAATAACCAATAATTAAAAACCATAAATTTTTCTAACACAGTATACTTCTTAAGTAAGAATACCTTACCATGAAGGTTTAAAACCCTACACATTGAAACATGTGAAAAATGTAGCATGTGTGGTGTATGATGGGCTTGAAGAGAAAATATTTAAAAAAGATATTTATTGAAACTTTTGTAATACCACACAAAATATGCATATTTACAGTTACAACTTGTCTAGCACCAAAAGATGTCATTTGGAATATAGAGTTATATCTACGGATATGCAGCAAGAAGGACTTCGATAGAGGATGTAGGCCAGAGAGCAAAGAGAAAATAGGTTCTGGAGGGGACTCAATAGCAGGTAGAGAAACTCTACCTTGTTTACAACAGAGGCCAAAGGGTTCAGCTCTAAATCTCAAAGCAGAGCAAAACTGGCATACCCGAGACATTTGGCCTATATCGACAGATGAATCAGCTTTATAATCAATATGGGTATTATACTGCAAACCTGAAAACGGCTTATGAGTCCAAAGCTGAATACGCTGAACAGGAACTTGCATAGTTTGTGCAGCTGCGACGCGGGCTTCAGAATACCTAAGACGGCGAAGCGCACGACGCGTCTCACTTTGAAGTGGTGTCTCAATAGCTATAGCATTCCTATATCTCCTGGAAGCAGCCGTATTCCTACCAATTAAAGGTCGGCTGCGGCGAGGCATATTCTGAAAAAAATATTGAGATTAATAACAAAAGCTTAAAAACCAGCAATTTATAAACAAAGCATAAAAAATACCTGTCTTTTTGAGGTAAAAATCAAAATTCCTAAATTTTTTCTTCAAAATAACCTTCCAGATATGTTAAAAAGATTATAAAAAACTAAAACCATATTATTAAAAAAAAAAAAAAGCTAAAAAATTAATGTACAAAACCATTTATCATTAAAAAGCCTCAAAATAGACCAACCGCAGGACACGGCAATGAAAAAGCATGCTTTTTTGAGGAAAAAAATAGAAATAATTTTCTAAAATACAAAATACAACCCCTATATGTTAAAAAAACTATAAATAATCTAAATATAAAATACTTAATCAAATAAATTAAAATATCTTAAATAAAATTTTGAAAAAGGACCTCAAAAAGACAAATAAATGAATCTGTTAAAGAAATCCCTCGCTTATTTAAAAATATAAATAAACTATTTTTTAGATACAACCCATATATGTAGAAAATATAATAAATAAACTGTATTTAAAAGATAAAAGCAATAATTAAAAAACTCCATAAGAAAATTTAAAAAAGGACTTCAATAAATAAATACCAAATATTTCGAATTTGAGCAGTTATTTTAAACGGCGAATTAGATCAGTTATATCTAAAAATGAAAATATATATAAATAAATAAAACATACAAAATATTTCAAAGGCAGTTATTAAGCTACGCTTGGCATCATAAATGTTCGCATGTAAAGCTATTTCAGGCCTTACATATTTCTAACAACCTTTTTGAAATAGGTTTTTGAAACATGGAAATTATAATACTTCAAATAAATAGAAATAGAGTGAACACAAATAAAACATACCAAATATTTCGAATTAGAGCAGTTATTTTAAACGGCGAATTAGATCAGTTATATCTAAAAATGAAAATATATATAAATAAATAAAACATACCAAATATTTCAAGAGAAGTTATTTTAAACGACGAATTAGATCAGTTATATCTAAAAATGAAAATATATAAATAAATAAAACCTACCAAATATTTCAAATTAGAGCAGTTAGCAAGAAGCGGAAAGTAAACACTTTTGAAAGTATAAATACTTTTACTCTGTTGAATTTTTTTGTATTTTATCGATAACAGCAAAGTTATGTATTTTAAAGTTAGGAAAAATATTTTGATGTTAAGCAAAACCTGCTCCATCTCGTTTTACATAAATGTTGAAAATTTGGTTGATATTGATGCATTGTAACGAAAGTTTATAGTGATGTACTCTTATGAAATTTGCATTTTATTAATATAGATTCAACATATATTGAAATTCTGCCTTAGTAAGAGTTAATCTCTGTGAATCTAGACGACGGGCTTTAGAGTGAATTGGCTGACCTCTTGTAGGAATATAATGCTTAACGCTATGTTTTGCTTCTACAAAATCTGATAGTGGCCTACATAGGTTAGGATATTTGGTTAGGATAGCCCTGACCTTGGATGATGAGTTTAGAGTGCTAATATTTCCCATGTCTGAGATTGACTGAATGACGCCTCTTATGGAAAGATTAGTTATTCCATCAATTAGGCGTTTATTTTTTTATATCAATAATCAATCCAAAGTTGTTCAAAAAATCGTCTCCTATTATTGCTCTGTTAGTATTGGCGATTACAAAAGGCCATTGGAATTGACGAAATTTCTAGCCTTTGTTCCATAGGTAACAATTTCTGTACCATTGGCTGCATATAATTTATAATCAGAGCTAGGCATCCTATTTTTATCCTTTGGAGGTATTATAGATATATCACAGCACCACTGTCCACCAAAAAGCGCAATCCCGTGTTTTTGTCCATCACAAATAATCGGAGATTGCGACAATCCTGAATGCCGGCAGAAGAGCTTGTCGCTACTCTGTCCGCCGGTTGGAGTTTTCTGACTCTTTCCAACTGCACGGAGACCTGCATTTATTTTGCAAGCAATTGGATCCAAAGCGAAAATGGTAATAGCAATATCTTCCTCTTTGATCGAAGGATCTTTGAGAATTACTTCTCGGTCTTGACTGAGTCCTATTTTTGGATCGAGATCTAGATCTATCCAGTCTCAATTCGACACTTGCCGTTCAAGATCTTCCAATTTGGCGATCAAGCGATCTGTTGATGAAGAAGGCACTTCTGCATCATATATTTCTTTGGAAGAGTTTATTTCATTTATTTTATCAGCCATTATGGCCAATTTGCTAATGTCCTCATCGATTACAATAAGTATATTCTTTATGGATGTGGGCAGTTTATCGAGCCATAAAGTTTTTATTAAATTGTCAGAGATATCTGGGGTAGCGAGGGATCTGAGCTTTTGTAATAACTGGCTCGGCTTCATGTCACCGAGCTCTATACCAGAAATTAACTTTTTAATTCTCAACCCTTCACTTTCGCTGAACAATTCAAGTAGTCGTGATTTACATTCAGAGTACTTGTTGTCGCTTTTGCTATTAATTATGTCCCAAATGTTTTCTATATATTTAGGTTCTAATTGGGAGATCAAATAATTAAATTTAGTGTCTTCCTGAATAATTCCACCTATTTTGAACTGTGCTTCTACCTGGAAGAACCATATTTCAGGTTTTTCAACCCAGAAAGGCGGTATTTTAACACTAACTTTGCATATTTCTGAGGTAACGCTAGGCTTATTTTCTGTTTCCATTTTACGTAAATTTAAATTCGACACAACAGCTTAGAGATAAAGTAAAAAATAAAAAATCGAATAAAATAATAAGGAAGATAATATAAAAACTTATCTTAGTCTTGAGATGATATCCCGATATCCTGGATGATGCTTCTTTTCAAGCTTGAATCAATTTTTGCATTTCTTTATCTCTTGAAATCTTCGTATGCTTTTTCTTTTCAATCACGTCGGCTCACCAATGTGGTGTGTCGATTTATTAGTCCAGCGATGGCTTAGAAAGTCTCTCAAAGTTAGTGTTTTATTGGAATTTCTTTTTAGCTACATTTATATGGGAGGACAAAAAGGACAACACCCTGGAATGCACATCTGGTCCTCTCTGGATTCCACCGCCGTGCCGCCCTGGCGCAGTGGTCGTCGTCTCCTGATTTATTGCGCCGCTTGTTTATTTTTCTTGACGGCGCGGTGCGACATCCAGCAGGCCCCCACAGTACTAAACTCCTAGACCTGTACAACAATCATGCATTCATGAAGTTTAGAATCTAGGCAATAACCATTGTTCAGACCTCCCGATATATGCACCATCCCATTAGATCAGAATCCATGGCAATTGTATGGCAATTGGAATTATTTAACCCTACAAATTAGTCAAATCAGAATATTTGAAATTGATCAATAAAGTTTACATAGCAACACTAAGAGATTCAACTATATATATATATGTCATAATTTGTATATAATTGTATGCACCCCCGACCCACTATGCATGTACAATGTATGATTTTCAAAGATTTAATAAAGAACAAGGTAACTGGAGGAAAGAAGTAGCAACCAAACATAGGAAATAGGTTTAAAGCGGGCACAATTATAAATAACTTGTACAGTCAATACTTCCTGACAGAAGGCCGGACGTATCTAGTGACCGCAGAAGTTATATTAGTCGAGAAGCACTCAATACTTCCTGGCAAAGCAGGACGTATCTGGTGACCAGAAGTTATAAAAGTAGAGAGACACCCCATACTTCCGACCCAAGACCGGACGTATCTGGTAACCACGGAAGTAAATAGAGTCGAACTAACACTCGATACTTCCTATCAGGCCGGGCATATCTTTCACCAAAGAAAGTCGCCGGTCCAATTAGAAAGATCCACTAAGTAGGTCAACCAATAGGAAAACGGGCACGTTCTATCCCTCGACCAATGGGAAAGAAGCCAACTCGTGGTGTTAAATCGAAAAGCAAGAATAGTCAGTAGTGATTTGGCTCTCATAGGAACAACACCTACAGTTGTGATTCCGCTTCCAACAAGGTGACATCTACTCTCGAGGCCTCTCTCCCTCTGCTCATCCCACAGCTAAGTTCAATCACCGCCATGTGATCAGATAATTAACAATCCAAATCGCTCCGCTCTTCTCAAGCTGTCTTTCCTCCAACCCAGTTGCCTTTTATTTTCAAACCCCATCACGTGTCCTGATTATTCCTAACTGTATGCTTTCACTTCCACTCAAACGACTGCGTTTCAACCAATCCTCACCATTCAAATCGAAATACAAGAAATTCCGCAACGATATTGTCACATATATATATGTATAATAGTCAAAAACGTATCCAAAAAATATAAACACGCGAACTTCGCTCAAACCATATGCAAAATGAATTCTGATCTAGAAAATTTGAAAATGAAATAAAGTTCAATCTACAATGAGATCTAACTCTCCATATCACAATATAGTATTAAGGATAACCCCTAAAGTTTACCAAATAAAAAAAAGGGTAATAATGTAGCATTTGACTTTTAGTCCGAAGTTTTTATGAACTCAGCATATGAGAATCTTAAAAAAAAAAAAGGAATCTTGGGGCTAACTCAACTATCACATTTACACTTTGAGTTCCTATTGTAAAGTTACCACTTATGAACATAGAAACATCAAGATATGCATGTATAAATATATTTATATTTATTCATATAATAAGCATGCTAGAATAAAGAAATGGGCTACTCAAATTGTTAACCATATTTAAAATTTCTACATACATATGCATATATATCTTGATGTTCATTTATATATATGGGGTTTTATTCTACCCGATACAAATCATACAAAAAAAAAAAAAAACTCTGAAGCTAACCAGCATATTTAACAATTTGTTTAGATGTGGACATATGTATTTGTTTCATAAGTGGGATCACCTAAAGAAGAACCATTAGATGAATAAAAATCTTCGGATGATTACCAGAATACTTTACAATTTGTTTAAAATAGATATGTATATTTATTTCAGTATGATATATTACAGACACACATTAATATATATAAATATATGGGATTTTATTATATCCAACCTTTTCAATCAACCGTCCATCTGAAGGTAATTAGTAATAGAGCAAATTTCTGCTTCTAATTTCATCGATATATATGAATCGATAAGAGGAGATTTTTGCAAAGTCACAAAATTAAAATAAAGTTCAAAACTTATTATGTAGGCAAGACTGTGCCCCTACCAAGAAATTTAAGACGCTATACCTAAAAAAAAAAAAACTTACAAAATCTGAAAGAAAATTTCTTTAAAATTTCTATTCAATAAGCGGGCTTGAAGCCCACATGAATTAATTTTAGCAGGATTTCTCGCTTATCTTCCAAATTTATACTCACTCATCTTTCAAGTCTCAACCGCCGGGTCCCCACTTCCAATTGTCCTCCTCAACGACCATTCTTCAACTGACTCCTTGACCCAAAATTTTTTTAATCACTTTTTACAGAGTGAGTAAATATATTATTTTGCAGAATAATATCAAAATAAAAATAAAATTTATCCTTTGGAAATAAAAAAAGGAATTTAAATTAATAATTAAAAATAAAAGTAGAGATGATCCTTGAGAAATTAAATGTAGTATTTTTTTTAAAATTCTATTGCTATCCTTGAGATACCTAATTTATTTAATAAATTAAATATATTTAATAAATTTTCAATGTGGTAATTTGAGAAATCCTATTGCTTTTAATTTTCCACAATATATAAGGAAAAGGAATGAAGTATGGTACATATAAAATTTATTTATGGTACATATTTACATTATGTACACCATTACTGCTGCGGGCTTCAGAGTACAGAAAGCTCAAAGCTCGTCCAGGTCCGCCCCCTGGACAACAAAGACTTCGGCAAGGCTATTGTAAATATATGATATAAGATGTTTACATCATTGTTGGGCTCGTTTGGTGAAAAACGGCCCAACAACCTCACTCTATTATTCAACAATTTATATTTTTGAGAAGTTTATTTTCTTTGTTTTAACATTTATTCATTTGAAAATTATGGTATAAGCAATAAACTGAGAAATTTATTTATTTAACAATTGCAGAGTACACGCTATATCCACAAATCGGATATTTGCCGTGTGAAATATATACATTTAAATGAAAAACAAAAAGAAAAAGTAGTTTAAAGAGATATATACATATTTACATATCAGTATGAAAATTGATTACATTAGTAGTCACTTATTTAGTTAAGTACATTCTGCATAATTTGTTGAATCTTTGGTGTATGTCCTTAGTGTAGACCAGATGTTGCATATTTGTTAAGGGAAGTTGATTTAGTTTCCTAAGGTGAGCGGGGCAGTCAGTTAATAAGTGTCTGGGGTTCTGTTGTTCGCCTCCACACGAGCATCCAGGTGATTCAGCTTTGCCAATTTTAAACAGGTATGAGTTGAAGTCGCCATGTCCAGTGAAGAATTGCACATTATAGAAGTTAGGTTTGATATAATTAAGAATTTTTGGGCCACTGAAGAAACTTTTGAAGTCGCTTCGTGAGGTAGCTTCGTAGTATTCCTGTTGTTTCTGGTTTATAAAGTTAGATATTATGATTCTTTTTGCTGGGACAATTCGGTTGTAATCTATATTTATTTTCAATATATTTGATTCAATGAAGTGTGTGAGCTTTGGTGTTCTAGCAATGATATGCGTACGATTTGAGATGATGTCGTATTGTAGGCTAATAAATTGAGAAATGAAAAAAGCTTTATTATTTCACAAATCCTGGTATGCCATATTTAAAACCAGATTCCTGGAGCGCGGGTGGGGGTTATAAATATCTATCAATGAACAAATATTTAATAATAATAACAATTTAAATATTTTAATGTGAAAAATAGTAAAAATGTGATATTGCACTGGAATAAGGTTGTTGTATATATATTAATTAATTGTTACCACAGAGTGTGTGTAAGCTCACAGATAAATAGGCGCTAACCGAAAAAAAAAGTTCCTTTGTTTAATATTAGTTTCCCTTTTATATTTTGTTCTCTCTCTTGTAAATCTGATGAGTTCGAGAGCATTTCATATATTTTTTAGGTATAATTGAAGAAGAAAGTCATTGTAAAAAAAAAACAATGATGATTTTATGCTTTTACTATTTCCAGATCTCTACATGTCCAAATAGGGCGCCAGTGGCTGCAGAAAGGCAGACCACAAATTTAATTCATCTATGGCACATGTAGAGACCTAAAGCTGTGCCGGCTAGCAATTATGTTGATGGGGAAATTAACCAATCAAATTTTTTTGGTTAGACAAAATTTCATTTCGACTAATAAAATCCTTCAATGTACAACATTTTTTTATTATATCAATTAATGAAATCACGCACATATATACGATTTAAAAAAATATATATATATAAAACTGTAGATAAGGTTAAAAGGGAGGAGTTTTAAACTTTATACAAAAGAAAAAAAAAAGGCCTATCATGCCAAAGTCCCATTATCCCCCAACCTACCTAGTCATCCAGCCACCCAGTGTCCATTATTCAAAAAAATGGGCAGCCAAGGCCGCAGTCAGCGGCCTCCGCCCTCCGCAACTCCAAGTCTTTTTGCTTCTCGGGAAAAAAAATCTAGTTCTTGTTAATAAAAAGAAATGTAAAAATCCGAATGTCAATATCAAAATTGTCAATCTTCAAAAATGTAAATATCCCGCTTCCTTGTCACAGTGTTGCTGAACTCACCCCCCAAGGCTATCATCACTTCTTTTTCTATGAAAATAAAAAATTAAAAAGGCATCTTTAAAAAATGATAAAAAATAAATTAAATATAAAATTATTAAAGATATATTCACAAAAAAATAATAATAAAAATTATGAAAATATTGAATTAAAAAAATGATTTTAAAAAATATTATTATTATTGTTGATTCTGGGCATCTTGGGGTCAGCTTGGGAAAGGTTCAGGGCTCGTGGTGGAGTCAGGTCAAGCACCATAGGTCGGTGGCTTGACTACAGGGAAGGGGCGTCTGGGTCCATCTTGGACTGGCTTGTGGTCAAGTCGGCCACCATCGGACATGTGGCTCAACCAACAGGAAGGGGTGTCTGAGTCCATCTCAGGCTATCCTGGTGTTGGTGGGGCCAGGTCATCCACCACAGGTCAGGTGACTTGATCACCAGGGAGGGGTGTCTGAGTCCATCTTGGACTATCCTGGTGTTGGTGGGGCCAGGTCATCCACCACAGGTCAGGTGTCTTGATCACCAGGAAGGGGTGTCTGAGTCCATCTTGGACTATCCTGGTGTTGGTGGGGCCAGGTCATCCACCACAGGTCAGGTGTCTTGACTACAGGAAGGGGATCTCGGTCTCTGGCTCAGTGCTGCCAGGGCTAAAGGTGGCTTTAGGCTCCATCTCGACACCTCGCAATCACCAGAGGTTTGTGGCTTAGATGGACATAGGTGGGATATGGTTAGGTTAGGTGGGGTTCTGGGTTACTTTGGCATATTATGGTCACGAGGTGTCCCAACAAATCAATAAATATAACGTTTAATTAATAATTATTGGAATCAGTTTCATTAAAAATATTCTAAGCAAAGTCAACAAAGGTTCATAAATTAAGGGAAAAAAAAAAGGGCTTTACCTCATCGTGCTACTGAAAGTTGCTGATGACTTGCGACATCTATTGGAATAAATATCAACTATTCGTTGATTTTTAATTATTCCAAAATGGGCCAAATACCCTTTCTTGATTAATCAAGAAAAGATAACCGTGTACGCATTTTTGAGCTGTTGGCCCTCGTCAGCGTGGTGCAAGCTGTACCTCAACGACAAAAAAAAAGGTCATTCAGGCATCCTGAAAAATCATGAAACAGGTAGTTAATGCCAGAATTGCATGAGAACGCGAAACAATGCGAAAAAAATAGTACAAATGTGATATTGTACTGGGATAAAGTGCATATATTTTTCTTAAATATTTCAGTTGTTTTTATAAACTGATTAAATTAATTATAAACTTATTTAAAATTTTTAAAGCTAATTTTTAATATCAAGCTATGTTTTATTAACAGGGTTACCACAATTATAAAACATAGCTAAATCACTGGCTGCGCTAGAGTTCTTCCTAAAGGAATAAATGTTCATTAATTATTTTTAAAAATATTTAAAAAATATATAAAAGAGACGATACATTTAATAAATATATTTTAATATGGCAAACCTGGATTTGTGAAATAATTGCTGAGAGAAAATAATAATCATTTCGAGAAACAGAGTTGATCATCATTTTTATTTTTCGTCAAAACTTATTTACTTATTTTAAAAAGCACAATAAATAATAACGCAATTATTAATATTAATTTTTCAAATACAACTAAATTTGAACTTTCATACTACAATACAAACAATGGCCCTCTGCTGTGCACGTAAGATAACTTGTATAATTTACTGCTAATCATGCTTTTCTGGTAGCGACCGGTCAGTTTTATAAATCGTGTTTTCTACCCATTTCTACTTTTAATATATTTTTAGATATTTATTCTCTCATATTTTTAAATTAATGCCATTATTTCACCAAAATGTGAATTAATTGTATATAGCTCATAAATCAACTATAATAACCCTTTTTTTTTTTTTCAAACACACAACACACTATATAATTAAGAATAAAATAATTCTATTATTTGCACCAATAATTTTTTACCTATTCAAATTGAAAATTGTCTTCAGATATCACACATGTAATAAAGTGTGTTATAAAATATTATATTTTGCTCCGAATTAGTAAAAATGGGAAAATTTTGTATTTAAATATCAACAATGGACAATAGAATCATACAAACTTTATACTACTCTCACGCTGGATAAAATTAGTCAATTTTATTGCATTGTTAGCATTGTTAACCTTTAGCCTGACTACCAGTTTAAGGCTTATTCTCAAATATGACTGACTCTAAAATATAATACGTATTTAAATAATCAAAAAATATTTTGTGTTTCTCTCTATTTGCACATGCACATTGAAGAACCAGCGGAATATGTACCAAGGCCACATAAGAAACACATGTCACTTTTCTAATCATAATATTCCTTGAGAAGTCTTTTAAAATTAACCATTTGGGGTTATGAAGGTGGTTTTCTCTATCTGCCAATTCTAATCCAATTTTGGCAAATTATTTATTTTTGATTCTTTTATCACATGGTTTAATGCATCCATAATTGTGGGTATAGGGATTGAAGAGTAAACATGGATTCAACATCTAAAGATATAATTCTTTGATTTCCATTTAGCTTCATGTCAATAATATCTTCTTTGAATTCATAGGAGTTAACAATTTCATTTTCATTAAAATATTGGTAGATTTTTAATTGTTGTGCTAACCATTTTGACAAGGCATATGTTGGTGAAGGTCTATTGTTTACTATTAGGCGTAATGGACAGTTAGGCTTGTGGACTTTTGGAGCACCATATATCTTTGGAACATGTGCATCATAATTTTTCAACTTGGTTAAAAGCCTGTAATTAATATATTTGTTTTTTCTCCAGTTTTTAAGTATGGTGTTCAATTTATTTTTGAAGTTTTTTGTTGCGTCATTTTGTATAGGAGAATAGGTGCCATTGTTATTCAATAAAGAAAGCATTTTTTGTTTATAGTCTTCTTTTTTCTTTAAAACAATTCCATTCCCTTTGTCATATTTTGTTATTACATATTTTGTTTGTAGGTGTTAAGTTTGGAGGTCAATTTTTTTGTTTATATTATTTGATTTATAATTTTGTTTTAGTGTATTAGTCACTTCAAATCTAATATTAGCTGCCTCATTAGGGTTAAGAGTTTTGCATATTTATACTGTTTTTGAAATAATATTGTGTATATAATCTATAATCCAAATTGTGCCTTATCAACCTAATAAAATCTTTGGTGGTGGCTATTTCCAAAATGACAATCTACAAATGTCTTCCGATAACTCTTTAATCAAATGTGCGACTTTCTCTCATTTTGGGGTTGATTTGCTTGCAAAGGTTGAGGACATCTTGAATATAAATTTCCCTAAGTTTGCCTTTTCCCTGAATTCAGGATTTTAGGTTTTGAATTAAATGGTTTTTTCATTTTGGGTGGTGTGATGACTAAAAGTCAGAGAGAACATTGTCTCAAACGAATCCCACGAGTTTACCTGTTCCTCGATATTCTCGAACCAGCTTCTTGCTGTTCCAGAAAGATAAACGTTCGCCAGGCACATTGTGTTCTCCTAGTGGTTATACCAAGCAACCTGATGAAATTCCTTTAGCCAATTTTCAGGATTTTGACCAGGTTCTCCAGAAAGCATAAAGGGATTTCTAAAGGTTGAAAAATTTGCTCACCTCTGGAGACTTGAGTAGTTTGTTCTGACTTCATTTTGTCTTTTAAAGGCTCTAGTCCTTGAAGTCTACAGCATCTTCTGACGGTGGCATAGGGATGATCCAGCTTAATCTCCACCAAATGTCAGAGAAGACAAGTATTCCAAAAGATCTATAGAATGCAAAATGTGATAATGATTTTACAAGTGATAATCTACAAGAAGTGACGTAGCCAGATTATGGTGTTGATAAACTAACAACAGAGTTATAATGCTATACAATCAGTTTAACCGCATAAGTTTCTTTTTTATTTATGAAAAATCATTTTTAATTTCAAAGAGAAATATTTTAATATTTCTAACTTTTGGATGACGTATGAAAAGGTTGAATATATGAAGAGTGATGGTCTATATATGAATGGATGACGTATGGCAGGGTGAAAAATATGAAGAGTAATGGCGAACGGAAAAATAAAGTGTCCAGAAGCGGGAATCGAACCCACAACCTTCTGCTTACCGGGCAGGTGCCATGTCCACTAGGCTATCCTGGACGTATTTCTCCAGATTTCTTGATTGTATAGCATTATAATTATACGCCGCAGTCATTTATAAGTATTATAACAACAGAGTATTTACAAGAATTATTTATTCAGTGACAATATACCCAATGGAGGAGAGGAGTGAAACCTCACTTGTATTCTGAGGTAAAACTTTACATTTGTTTTGTACTTTTTATATAGGTGGAAGTTCATCTCTCCAGTCAACACCAGCTTTGACAAATTCAAAAAATTCCCACCTGAAGACAATAGTTTCAGACTATGTCTCCAGAGTGGACTTTGATTTCTTGAGATCCAAAAGGTGTTTAACTGGCAAAGTGGCCATTCTTATGTCATCTCCCACTTGTACCATGATAGGGGCTGGTGCTGGCCTTCTTTCTTATCTCCACTCAATCATATCAGGGTATTAAGCTTGTAAAGCTTGTTGATGGTGTCTGTCGGGATGTGTCTTTTTCTTTCTTATCTACACTCAATCATATCAGGGTATCAAGCTTGTAGAGCTTGTTGATGGTGTCTGCTGGGGATGTCTTCTTTCTTATCTCCACTCAATCATATCAGGGTATCAAGCTTGTAGAGCTTGTTGATGGTGTCTGTCGGGGATGTGTCTTCTCTCTTATCTCCACTCAATCATATCAGGGTATCAAGCTTGTAGAGCTTGTTGATGGTGTCTGTCGGGGATGAGTAGAACTCATGCACATGGCCTACTAATTCCTGACAGTTTTCATCGCTCTCCCGCTGTGTGTTGACCATCATGTATGGTGTGGCAGTGAGCAATGAGGTCCCCGAGCAGCCAGTGCTGTCCCCGGTGTCCGGAGCCATCTTTGAGAAGCGGCTGATCGTGAAGTACCTGCAGGAGTACGGGGTGGACCCCATCAGCAAGAAGGATCTGGCGGAGGACCAGCTGATTGACATCAAGACTCCACCCATTGTCAAACCCCGGCCCCCATCTGCCACCAGCATCCCTGCCATCCTCAAGTGTCTCCAGGATGAATGGGTAGGCTGAGGTTTTATACAACATCAATCTGGATTACTGGGGAATTGGTGGTACACAGTCAATGACCCAGGGGGGTTGAATCCACACTGAGCCCTTGTTCTGCTTCAATACCTCCGGCTTCATTCACCTTATACCCAATCTAATGCCTGTTTTTGCTCTCCAATGGTCAATATACTATATATAGTTGTATGTAAGTTATATATAGTTTATAATATGATGCACTAGCGCGCCATCTGTTATCAAAAAACAGTAGAAATTGTTTAATATCAAAAAAAATCTTACGCCTTTAAAATAGTTTTGAATTTTTTTTATATATAGTTGTTAACGTGATATTCCTGTTGAAGGACTGACAAGTCCGAAAGCTTGAAAATAAAAGTTGCACAAGAAACTTAACCCTGGAAGCTTCATTTATTTTATAAAGGTCTTTAATACAGTCTTTAATTCAACACCCCAAAGAATCAGAGCTTTTAGCTGAATTAAAGTCAATTAGATGATTTTATCACAACATTCATTTCTAATGGAGGATAAGGCACCAAATCCAAATAAATAAATAATGTGTAATGTTTCAGTAACAGTGTTGTTACAGAAACGTCACATACTATTTGTTTGTTTGGATTTGGTCTTATTACCGTGTATTTCTAGTGGACATATTTCTAGGATGACTAAATATATTATACAGTCTAAATTCTTTAAATTGACACCCCGGTTAAACTTTCGGTTGAATTAATGTAGGCTAGTTGATTGCTATACACACACAAGCCTTTATTAAGACATTCCATCTTATACAGACTCCTGTTAGAAATGAATCTAAAAAGAAATGAGAAGCAAGGGAAGAATCCTTGCTCAGAAAAGAGAAAAAAAGAAAAGGAAAGAATATCTATGTACAAAAGACTATTGAAATGAACCAGGCAATAAGGTAGATGGGTGTCTTTTTTTATATAAAATATATAATATTATATTATATATTTTTTATATAGTGCTCGTTTTATATAAAAAAAAAGACACCCATCTTCCTTATCGCCTGGTTCATTTCAAAGTTTACTAGGAAGAGTTCCTTACAAAAGACTATATACATTGTGCATAGAACACAGTGAAGAAGTAGATTATTGAGTGAATGGTTGCATCTTGCGAAGAAAAAAATATTTCCACACAGTTCAGTTACTTTGTTAGGTCTTTTTTCCTCCTTGCAGTCTTGGAAAAATGAAAGAACTTTAAAATAGCTAACCCATTTTCCATCAAGTCTGAAAGAAAGGAATACAGCGAAAAGTGTGGATGAGCAGCTCTACCGCATCTTTCCATAGTGTGTGTGTGTGTGAGACATTCAAATATATAGTGTTCCAGTTCGGATATTTTATTCCTTTGGCAAAGTGGACAAAATATGTCCTCTTTCTTTATATTTTTTATGTGATTTTCCCGGTAGAAAATATAAGCTATAGCTATAAGTTATGGATATTTTTTTTAGAAGAGATAAACAAATATATAATTAAATTTATATTTTTACAAAATATCCTGTTGTTAATATATTTTAATTAATAATGTGAATTGGGATTATTTCATTTTGTTCAGATGGTTCCATGATCAACCTTCAGAGATGGATAAAATTTCGTTGAAACATTTTTAAACAAAGGAAAAATTGAAAATATTATTTCATTCTAAGTGAATAAATGCAATGGAAAGAAAGTGAATAGATTTTGAGAATAAAAAAAGTAAAATAATTCTATTTTCAAAAAAAAAAATCATCATTTTAAAAATCTTTTAAGGCTTTTTCTTTTAGGCTAGAATCCAGTCTAAACCGTTGGTTTTCGACCGATACGACCCGGGATCAAATCTCACGCATTGGGCCCTTTTTTTAATTTAAAAATAAAAATTCTCAAATGGTCCCTGATTCTTTTAAAAGTCCAACCCCACCAGCGAGAACAAATAACAAAACGGGGGCTCTGGCACATTTGTAAGTGCAAAAGTTGAACTGCTTTTCACATGTGTAGACATGTGGTGCACTTACAGTAAAAGCAGTTGCCAACTTCTATCACCATGATTATCATGGCCTGTACCACATGTACTAGAGATAATTATAAAAAAAGCTAGAATCCTATTTAGTGTGCATTCTAGCTGATCAATCTTCAAAAGACATGCATCTCTTTCCTCTCTTCTGTGTGTTATTTCAAATAGCAGAATGTTTCTTTCTAAGACACCTCTTTGTTTACACTTAAGTTAGGCTTTAATTGTTCAGGAGGAAACAAAAATAGTGCATGACAATGTGATGCCGCATTGTAACATTTTAAAACACGGTGCAGGGGTCAGTGGAAGGATGGTCTAAACTGTTGGTTTTCGACCGCTACGACCTAGGTTTGATTCCCACTTTTGGCACTGGCCCCCGATTCTTGCAAAAGTCCAACCCCACCAGCGAGTGCAAGTAACCAAACGGGGCTTTGGCACATTTGTAAGTGCAAAGTCGAACTGCTTTTCACATGTGTAGAAATGTGGTGCACTTACAGTAAAAGCAGTCGCCTACTTCTACCCACCATGATTATAATGGCCTGTACCACATGTACTAGAGATAAGCAAAAAAAAAAAGCAGGGTCTAACAACGGAAATATCTTTATTCACAGGGCTGCTAACCAAAATAGAAAGGTGCTAACTACAGACACTGTGCATGCCAAAGTATTGTTCACTACGCTAGTTGTACAGAAAGTGTGGTGTGTCAGGATGCCGTCATGCTGCACAGCTTCACCCAGCGCCAGCAGCTCCAGACCCTGCGCCAAGGTATGTAATGGTACTTGTTGTATATGAATTGGTGAAGCCACATAAGGGTAGAAAATGATCCAAGAAGCTTTGGTTGAGTTTAAAATTCATAGCTGCTTAGAAACAAAAGGTTGTAGATATCAACATTACCATAACTATATTATAAGATTATAAACTCAGCTTCTCTCTCTTCTATAGAACATGTTTATTTTGCTAGCTTTCGAACAACATCGTTCTTCAACGGGCGACAAGGTGTGATGTGATACAATTACATAGACTTACATCGAGAGCCAAGATATACAAATTTGTAACTAGCATGAAATAGACCATTGAAAATACAGGGTATATTCCAAACCAATCCAATACAATAGTAGAGCGGTCTAGAGATTAATTTAGCGAAACCGCTGAGAGGGTTCACTACTGATGAGCCAAGCCCTCTCATTCAATAACTCATATCATTGCAGTAAGGTCTGTAGAGATAATATTTGATGATATTTAAAAGAAGCGCATTGCCAGTAAATTTATATGTGTAAAACTTTAAATATACAACTTTGTAACTAGCATGATGGCAGGTATAATTACAAATTGAGAAATGAATACTTGGAGAGCAGCATGTGGTCCCCACAAGTGACCTAGCTGACTGACCTTGAAGCATGTCTGTGTGCCACCTGCTATATGTTGGGTGCAGAGCTCTCCCACGCCCTCTACCAGCATGATGCCGCCTGTCGTGTCATCGCCCGCCTCACCAAGGAAGTGACAGCTGCCAGAGAAGGTGAGACTCCTTGTGATTTGAAACATTTGGTATTTTACGTTTCTCTCATCACATGCATCATGCAAGCCATAGCTTTCCCAACCAATCTCTAGCAGTGCCAGCCAATGCCTTCCTAACCAACCTCTAGCAGTGCCAGCCAATGCCTTCCCAACCAATCTCTAGCAGTGCCAGCCAATGCCTTCCTAACCAACCTCTAGCAGTGCCAGCCAATGCCTTCCCAACCAATCTCTAGCAGTGCCAGCCAATGCCTTCCTAACCAATCTCTAGCAGTGCCAGCCAATGCCTTCCTAACCAATCTCTAGCAGTGCCAGCCAATGCCTTCCTAACCAATCTCTAGCAGTGCCAGCCAATGCCTTCCTAACTAATCTCTAGCAGTGCCAGCCAATGCCTTCCTAACCAACCTCTAGCAGTGCCAGCCAATGCCTTCCCAACCAATCTCTAGCAGTGCCAGCCAATGCCTTCCTAACCAATCTCTAGCAGTGCCAGCCAATGCCTTCCTAACCAACCTCTAGCAGAGCCAGCCAATGCCTTCCTACCCAATCTCTAGCAGTGCCAGCCAATGCCTTCCTAACCAACCTCCAGCTAATAAATGTCATAATACCTTCTACAAACCTCTCAACAGCCATACAAATTCCCTTCTTCAGTTTAACCTCCTATAATTCAACGCCAACTTCAATTCAACAGGAATCATTTCTTCCATGGGATG